>VWZO01003293.1:3777-14214 GCA_013396975.1 Bucco capensis
GAGGCGAAGGTGACATTGAGTAATTCCACCTTCTCTGTATCCTCAGTCACCAGTGCACCCATTTCATTCTTCAAAGGGCCCACACTACCTCTAAACTTCCTTTTGCTTCCAACATACTTGAAAAATCTCTTCTTGTTATCCTTGACCTCTCTTGCCAGATTAAGTTCTAAGGAGGCCTTAGCTCTCCTTGTTGCCTCCCTACACCCTCTGACAACCTCCCTATATTCTTCCCAAGTGGCTTGCCCATTCTTCCATGTACTATATATTTCCTTCTTAAGCCTAATCTTATCCAGTAGTTCCCTACTCAACCATGCAGGTCTCCTAATTCTCTTACTAGATTTCCTACTCTTTGGGATGCACTGATCTTGAGCCTGGAGGAAAAGGCGCTTGAATACTAGCCAGCTTGCTTGGGCCCCCTTACCTTCTAGAGCCCTGTCCCACTCCCAAGCATCTCCCAAGGTCCTACTGAATGCAAGCCAAGAGACACAGCTCCTCCAGAACTTCCTGAGTTCAAAATTATGTCAAAATTAATTATGAACCCCTTTAATGGTTCCCCATCACAGGGGGCTGGGGGAGCTGGTGGCAGCTATGTGTCTCCCTGTAGAAGCTACCAGGAGTGGTGAAGCCTTCCCAGAGCAGCACAGGCTGTACAAACTAGTCCCAGTGAGCTGGGTCAGCTCTAGAGGAAGGGAGAAGGTTGGTTGAGGTTTATTTGCATCAAGGTCAATTAAAAATGAGAAGCTGGTGGGCACCCATGTGCCTGCACCTGGGCAGGATGTGACACCAAGGGATAGAGCCCACCACATAGCCGCCCACCTCCGCTCCCCATCTCAGAGAAATCCCCACCATGGACATGTCATCCCATCCACAACCCTTTCTGTCCTGCCATCTGCAGAATGCAGATGACTTCCACCACCACCCAGTGGCACGGTGGTGGTGGCCACAGAGGAGACACCCTCAATAAATTGCTGCACGGTATGAAATACTCTTGTGGCAGGCTCCTGGCCAACAGGCATGGCAGGATCTGGTCCTGCAGAGATAGGAGAGGCAGAAGTTTAGGTGTGTCACCACAGCTTCTCCTACCACCTAAGAAACCAGGTTTTTCTTCTCCTGTACCACAACTGCTATGTGCCTGAGGGACAGGAGAAAGCCAAGAGTTCCCTCTGTACAAGAGGAGACAGGAGCAATGGCTTTTCTGAAGTAAGCATGAGACTACTCCTAGTTAACTTGTGGTCCCTAAAGCCTCAGAGGTCCATGGCTGCCTCAAAGGAGGCTGCAAAAGCTAACTCCAAACAGCAAAGATCTCACATTCACTATAGAGACATCATCCCCATTCTTGGCCACTGTTGGGGCACCTCTATTTTGCAGAAGACCAACAATAACAGTGCAAAGTCCAGTAAGGCAAGATCAACCATGGCACAGCCCAAGACAGACATGGGAGAAACAAAACCTCTCTTTCCAGCAAAGCTGATGGTTAAATCATAGAGTCCCAGCATGGTGAGGGTTGGAAGGTACCTCTGGAGATCATCTAGTCCAACCTCCCTGCTAAAGCAGGGTCACCCACAGCACCTTGCCCAGGATCACCTCCAGCTGGGGTTGGAATCTCTCCAGGGAGGAGACTCCACAACCTCTCTGGGCAGCCTGGGCCAGGGCTCTGGCACCCTCAAAGCAAAGAAATTTCTCCTCATGGTCAGCTGGAACCTCCTGAGTTCCAGTGTGTGCCCATTGCCCCTTGGCCTGGCCCTGGGCACCCCTGAGCAGAGTGTGGCCCCAGCCTCTTGCCCCCTGCACCCTTCAGCTCTTGCTCAGCATGGAGCAGCTCCCCTCTGGCTCTGCTCTGCTCCAGGCTCAGCAGCCCCAGGGCTCTCAGCCTTTCCTCCTGCCAGAGCTGCTCCAGTGCCCTCAGCATCTTGGGAGCCTCTGCTGGACTCTCACCAGTATAGTTCCTTGTCTCTCCTGAACTGGGGAGCCCAGAACTGGAGATAATCATTGGGAAATGCTGCACAAAAGTTTTGAGAACAACTGATGGCATCCTCATTTCAGAAAACATATTTCTCTTAGGATCTCCAGCAAGGCATCTGTGTTGTAAATGACTACATATATACATATATATGCACAAACATATATATAAATAAATAAAAACAAATCTCACAGAATCACAGAATCACCAAGACTGGAAAAGACCCCCAGGATCATCAAGTCCAGCCTATGACCCAATACACCACAACATCTAAACCATGCCACTCAGTGCCACATCCAATCTTCTCTTAAACACCTCCAGGGACGGCGACTCCACCACCTCCCTGGGCAGCCCATTCCAGAGCCCAATCACCCTCTCCGTCAGGAAGTGCTTCCTAATGTTCAGTCTAACCCTCCCCTGCTGCAACTTCAAGCCATGGCCTCTTGTCCTGTCACTAGCTGCCATGGAGAAGAGCCCAACCCCTACCTGACTACAACTTCCCTTCAGGTAGTTGTAGAGGGCGATAAGGTCACCCCTGAGTCTCCTCTTCTTCAGGCTGAATAGTCCCAGTTNCACTCTCTGTCAGTCTCTCAAACAAACAGAAGATGATTGGTTAGCTACACTAGCCCTTCATTTGGGATGACTCAGTAATGTGCTCATTGTGCTCAGGTAGCAAAACTCCCCAAGGAGTTTCACAAGATCATCCCAAAGCATTTTATGGAGATCGCTCATCCAGAAGCCTCCACGCTCCCAGATTTTTAAACAGGAACAGTTTTCCTTACCCAGATTCTTTCCTTGACTTTCCCAGACTCTGTCCTTGGCCAGACTCTGCTCAGTGGTGCCCACTGAGGGGAAATGGGCACAAACTGGAACCCAGCAGGTTCCATCTGAACAGGGGGAGAAAATGCTGTGAGGGTGCAGAGCCCTGGCCCAGGCTGCCCAGAGAGGTTGTGGAGTCTCCTTCTCTGAAGAGATTCCAAGCCCACCTATAAGTGATCCTGCTCTGGGTGATCCTGTTTTAGTAGGGAAGTTGGACTAGATGATCCCTAGAGGTCCTCTCCAACTGCTACCATGCTGGAATTCTGGGATTCCTCAACCAAATGAACATGAGCTACCCCAAAGAGAGCAGCAGCCTGTTAACTCTGAAACTTAGCAATGGCATGTGGAATGTAAATGCCTTAATTCTTCTGCTAATCTGAAAAACAAGAAAATCAGTAGTAATATTTAATTGCTCCACTGAAATAGTCAATAAATATGCCAAATGTGCCCAAACAGCTCCTGAAACAGCTCATCTGCTGCCCCCAGCTTCCACAGCAACCATAGGGTCTTGCTATGCTTTTAGGTAAAGCTCCTCACAAATACATGGAACCCCAAAGACTCCTTTGAGGCACAAGAACATGGAAGGTCCAGGAAGGTTTTCTTGATGCTCTGCAGAGACCTAGAGGCAAAACTACCACAATTCCACACCACTCCTGCTGCAGCAAGGATAACTGCAAGGAGAAACAGGAGAGAAGAACCCTAAATGAAAAGGAAGAGGTTAATCAGCATAGCAAAATTTATCCTCACCAGGAGACCACAGTAGAGTGAACTCAACAGAGCACTTCACCCCAAAGTAAGGACACTGAGAAGAAGTCTCTCCCAAGACAGAATGCTGAAGGAGGGACATCTGGAGATAAAGCTCAGCACCTCATCATCTCTTCCCTTCCACAGTTTGGATCAAGAGCTAACAACTATGAAGGGTGTTTTCATGCTTTGCACATCATTTTTCACAGCACTCAGGAACCCTCCACGGACCATTCCCATCCCATCTGTGAACAAGGTTGACTCAGCTACAGCAACAAAGGTATCAAACCCAGCCAAGCCCCTCAGGTAGCTCCCTCCTCTCCCACATCCCCCTGCAAAGGCAGAAATGATGTTCAATTCACCTCCACAAATGGTTTCTTTGTTCTCTCGTTGGCCAGGGAGCTCTTAGGTGCTGGGTTTTATCAGCTCAGCTGAGACAAGTCACATTCCCTCATCATCTTCACCATCCAACCCTTGCACCTCTGCTTTCCTTTAAAAGCAAGCTGAGATCTTATAAACAAAACCAAAAATGCTTCCTAAGAGCATCCTAAGATGATTTCCAGGGCACTTTAACCATGACGTGAAATTCATGGAGCCCTCCAGTGCAAGGAGGGCTCTGACAGAGCTCAGAAAGAAAGAGTTTTAAAGACAAGCACAGCCTGAGCTTCCCACAACAGATACTGCTCATCTCTCTGCCAAAGGTAACACACTTAACCCAGGGAAGCCACAGCCTACAAATTTCACTCAAAAATCCAGCTCAAGGTTTTGCTCTTGGACCTCTGCATCAGCAAGTGCAGAGCAAAGCCTTTATGGTCCTTACAGGGAAAAATAATGTGGATTGACATAATAAAATGGGGTTTTTTTTTACCCACTTGCTGGAGACAAAGTGAGAATATTTGCTTCTCGCTGTCACATAAGCCATAAACAGGGTGGGATGCTTGTCTATATTTCACGTGGCACCCCCCCTGCCAGCATCTGGATGCTCAGAGGATGGTCCACAATCAAAAAGCCTTCCTAGATTTTTGAAAGGAGGGACTATGAAATCACATGGTCTTATATTGGTATCTTTGGGTTGAGAGAAACAGTATATCTTCTGCTTCCTCCCATCTCTGGCAACAAGGCCATGACTTTGAGCTTCAGCCTATAGCTTTCTGAGTGGTGGAGGAAGAGTAGCATGGATTACTGGANTTCAGAGGAGCCACCAGATCTCCAGAGAGGCCCAAGGCACTCCAACCCTCCTCATCATGCTGAGAAACAGGACCTGCCCCTTTCCAATCAAACAGGATTGCTACCAGTGTGGGTTCTTACTGGTGGGATCTCACCCCTTCCAGAGGAGCCTGACACAGGGAAGAGCCCCAGGAGATGAATCTGAGTCTCATTTTATGGAAAAACAACTCCAAGGATCCATTTTGTCCCTGCCCACTGCAGGGGGGTTGGACTAGATGGCCTCCAGAGGTCCCTTTCAACCCAAACCATTCCAGGATTCTATGATTTTGGAGGCACTGAAATGCCAGGGACACCCAGCAACTGTGCCTCCAGACGTATAGCATTGCTGGGGGGCAGCTGTGGCAAAAAATGTCCTATCATTGCCAGCTGCTCCCCTGCCACGAGCTTCTGTTGTCCCCTACTGTCACCCATGGTCCGTGAGACCATGTGCAACCAGAGTGACTCTGCAGGATAATGAGAATCACAAAACAACACTTAATCCCTGGTGAGCCCTTGCTTGCTTGCTACGCCCAAACCCAACCCTGCCTCAAGGATGGGGAAAGTACCTCCCAGGAAGTGGGAGATGCTCCCACCTCCGGATCACACAGCAATGGCCATCCCACTGAGGGATGTCCCCCCCTTGTAAAGATGATCAGGGTGAAACCAGGTGGTACCTTTGTGCTAGGGCACGCTGCCACCGTGCCTGAACCACCACCAGCTTTGCTACAAAGGGGATAACGATGAACGGTGCCAACTGCGATAGGGGCTTGCATCCGATGGGTTTCCCTCTCCTTTTTATCTGTGGAGGGCTCGCTGGTGGAGATGGAGAGAAAGGCCATCCCTGCCCTTCGTTTGGGCTAACGAAGCAATCCAGGAAGGTTCCAGAGGCCAAAATCCATCCCCAAACCTCTGCCACCCCCATCACCACCCTTCCCACCGGAGAGGGAAGTCTCATTGGAGGGGTGGGGGTGGGGGGGACACAACACTCCACGTCCACGCACAAACTGTCAGTGTAAGAAAGGAAAACCAACCCAGAGGCCACAACCTCCGTCCCGCCTCCATCGGCACAAACCGACCCCTCCCCACACCTTGGTCCACCCTAAAAGCCCAGGCTTAGCCCAGGTTTGACCCAACCGGCTACGCCGTTGGCAACCCTCAGCCGAACCCCACGCCTGTGGGGTGGTTTCTCCTTTCTTTCTGAGGGAAACAAAAGGCAGGACCTGCCCTCCTTTCCCCACCTCCTTGGTGTGTGGGGGTGAGTGTGTGTGGGGGGTGGGTATGTGTTCCTCCATATCCCCTCACCCTCCTCCCGCCGCACCGGCTGCTGTGTCATGGCCCACTCCCCCCCCCTTTTTCTCTCTCCCCTCTCAGGCCTTACCGTACTGCGGTGCCCGGGCGCTGTCAGACCCTCACCGGGAGGCTCATGGAGAGGACAAACAAGGGTGTGAGGGAAAAGAAAGAAACGCACACAAGAGGAACCGCCCCAGGAGAAGGAGACACTCAGCTCCGGTTCTAGCGGAGGGGGACGGGCCCGGGGTGGCCGGAGAGTGACGCTCCCGCCCCGCCCGGCAGGATCCAGCCCCCGCTGCTGCCTCCTCTGCCGCCGGCCCTGACGGGAGATGTAGTCCCTGCCCCACCGACAGGCCTGGCAGCACTGAGGGGGGAGAACCNGAGGTCTCCCCATAGTGGAGCAGAGAGGCACAATCCCTCCCTGTCCTGCTGGCCATTTTCCCATCCTTTCTCTGGACAGCCAGGCTGCATCCTTTGGAATTCAGTCTGAGAACCGCATCCCCTCCCAGCTGTCCTCTTCCATGGTCAAGCAACATCCAGCCAGGCTTCAAGCAGGTGAGTTTTAAGCTGAGCTTTAAAGAAGGAAATTGCAAGTGTTTCCATATAAACCAAGCATTTCTATATAAACACACAAAACTCTGAGTTGAGAAATGCTAAAAAAAACAGGATTTAAACACCTTTTAAACCCCGTTCTAGCCATTTGGACCCTTCAGACCTGCTGAANCGGCAGGATCCAGCCCCCGCTGCTGCCT
This sequence comes from Bucco capensis, assembly GCA_013396975.1. Taxonomy (NCBI): domain Eukaryota; kingdom Metazoa; phylum Chordata; class Aves; order Piciformes; family Bucconidae; genus Bucco; species Bucco capensis. The sequence goes on from VWZO01003293.1 coordinate 10,549, forward strand.
CCTCTGCCGCCGGCCCTGACGGGAGATGTAGTCCCTGCCCCACCGACAGGCCTGGCAGCACTGAGGGGGGAGAACCCAAAGGGGTTTTTCAGCAGCGCTACCAACCCCAGGAGGGGCTGTGACACCGCCCGGGGGTCGGAGAAGGCTTCATGCTATCAGGTTTTGGTTCTTGGGTTGAGCGCTGTGCTTGCTGTTTTCAGGGGATCACAAGGGATGGTTTGGGTGGGAAGGGAGCTCGAGAGGGTATCTAGGTCAACTCCTAGCAGTCAGCAGGGACATCTGCATCTAGAGCAGGTTGCTCCAAGTCTCAAACAACCTGACCTGGAATAGTGCCAGGCATGGGACATCTCACACCTCTCTGGGCAACATCTGCCAGTGTTCAACCATACTCAGCAGAAAAAATTTCTTCCTTAGATCTAGTCTAAATNACACAAAACTCTGAGTTGAGAAATGCTAAAAAAAACAGGATTTAAACACCTTTTAAACCCCGTTCTAGCCATTTGGACCCTTCAGACCTGCTGAAAGCCACTTGGAAAGGTTCTTACAAGCCATTTAAACCACCTTCTCCTTACCCCATCAGGCTATGAAAAACCACAACCCACCTAACCATTCCCTTTTGCTTGTTGTTTGGGTTATATTCGAGCAGTAACTTTCTTTCTAGCCACGGATTCTTTGTTCCTCTCCATCTAGTTCTGCCATAACATTCATCTGGACAAAGGGACTGTGCTAATGAACATCAATGGAAGAAGCACAGGCATAAGTTCACCAGAAGAAACTGGCCTCTGAAGAAACCTTAATTCTACTTGGAGAGCAAAATAGGATTCAAAAGATATCTCTCTCTGCTGTGCTTTATTTTTGGTCATATCCTTTGCTGGGCAGGTTGCCATGACAACCTGATATTCACCAGAGGGTGGCTATAATTGGGAAAGCACATTGTTAATTTAGCTCCAGATTTCATTTATTATTATTTTTTTAATTTTTTTTGTATTTTAAGCAAAAAGGAACTGCCTGGATTTTGATATTTTTATCTATGATCATCCTCTGCTTTAATTATTAATCCCAGCCCCAATAGCATCTCTCCAGCAGAGGCTGAGCTGCTGTGCCTGGCTCACCAGGGCAGACAATGGCTCTGCCCACATAGACTCACAGAATCACTGAATCTTCATGGTTGGAAGTCCAATAAAAAAACAACAACAAACCCAAAACAAACAAACAAACAAAAAACCTTCTCTCACTAGAGCATGTCCTGCACCACTACGTCTACACGTCTCTTAAACACCTCCAGGGATGGTGACTCAACCACCTCCCTGGGAAGGCTGTTCCAGTGCCTCACCACTCTTTCTGTAAAGAATTTCTTCCTAATATCCAATCTAACCCCGCCCTGTCGCAACTGCAGACCATTCATGCCCTATCCCTGGCTCACGTCCTCCTCCAGCCCCACTGAATCCTCTCCACCCTCCAAGCTCCTAGACCAAAAACCCCAGGACCCAGATTTCCCAGGGATGCTCCTAGTGTATGAGAGCAGGGCTGAGGAAAAACAAAAAATCTAGGATTGCTCTTGGATGAATGAGCATTTTTTTAAGTGCCCACATGATTTGGATTGTCAGCTTTAACCTGGTAGCAATTCATCTCACCTGTTGTTTATTAAAGAAGAAATGTTTTACACTGAAGGTGGTGAGACCCTGGCCCAGGTTGCCCAGAGAGGTGGGAGATGTCTCGTCCCTGGCACCATTCCAGATCAGGTTGGTTGGAGTTATGAGCAACCTGCTCTAGTTGCAGATATCCCTGCTGACTGCAGGGGGGTTGGACTACATGATCTTGAAAGGTGTGGACATGCTGGCATGTGTAACGTCCTTCTCCCGGACCATCAGGTCCTGGCCCTATGTGGTGGGACCCCTCTGAGCAGCCCACTCCTGCCCCTACCTGCTTAAGGCACCCTTGACTGGTGGCATGGCAAAATGCCACCGGGTGTTTGCCTCCATCCTTGCTGGAAGCAGAAAGGTGGCTGAGGACTGGGTGTTTTGGTTCATGAGCCTAGATGGGTGCTGGATCAAGGCAGACAACTTCCAGCCTGAGATTTTTTTGGGGGGAAAATCACAGAACCACACAGGATCCCAGCATGGCAGAGGTTGGAGGGGACCTCTGGAGATTATCTAGTCCAACCTGACTGCTAAAGCAGGGTCACCCACAGCAGGTTGCCCAGGATCCCATCCAGGTGAGTTTGGAATCTCTCCAGAGAAGGAGACTCCACAACCTCTCTGGGCAGCCTGTTCTGGTGATCCATGGAACTAGGATCCATCCCACAGAGCGTGGTGTCTGTGGGAGAATGGGAAGGAGATGGATACATTCCTCTAGTAGATGGAGGGGAAGTTGGACCTGGATGACAGTAGGGTGACTGAAGGGAAACCCAGGCAACAGGGCATGTGGGATGGGTGCTGGGCAGCATCAGCCTGAGACTCAGGAAAAGGTGCCATCTCTGCCATCTCCTTCCCACCCTCGCATGGGCTTGTTCCACAGCCATGCTGGTGGTGATGTTGGTTATTAACAAGTCCCAGCAGGAAAAACGTTCTGTTTACAGGAGCTGGGGACTTTTCTCCATTTGCTGGCACAGCTCCAGGTCCAAAGAGCAAAAGCAGAGCTGCTGGTCCCACCTCTATGAGGGTGCAACCTTCCTCCTCTCCAACTTGGTGCCTCAGCCCTCTCCAATGTGCATGCTCAGCAGCTCAGCCTCCTCCTTTTGGCCTTGCTTCTGGTTTGGTTTCATCCTAGCTTAGGAAGGAGGGAAATTAGGAAAGGAGAGGTTTTCCACTTAAAAGAAAAAATAAGAGGGATGGTGAAAAGGAATGGAGGAGGGGATGGAAACATCCTTCCTTCAAGGAAAAGCTGCTGTGACTGCTGTTCTGGGTACCATACACCAGGTAATAACATGAGATGACTCAGTGCTTGGGAAATTAAATTGGCTCTTTTTTAAAAGAGTGTGTTTAGGGAGGTGGTGAGGCATCAGGGGAGTTCATCCCCTCAGCAGAGGGAACTGAAGCAGGTTGTCTAGCTCCTTATGCTGCCAAGCCACAAGCTGCTGGGACATCCACAAGCTCTGAGATGTTAAGAACCTCCCTCAGCTCTCTCCTAATTCAGTGGGAACTGGTGGATTTCTGCCAATGGGAAATACTCAAGCCTGAAGATTTTTTTATCCTGATGCCGAAAATTCTGGAAAATAAGTACTCGGCACAGAGTTAATGGAGAAAGATAGAGTTACCTTTAATTGGAAGCTTCCACACCTTCAGGATGTTCAATATGGACGTGCACGCCCGCCCCAAGGGATTACACCTTATATAGATTTTTATTGGTAATTAACATATTGATAACTATAGCCAACCCTGGCACTAGGTTTACCAATGGCCCACCCCGGTGATCTTCAGCTCGGCCCCTCGGAGCGGGCCCACGTGGGGCTTGGCCCTCTGCTGTTGTTTAGTCTTCAGGGTATCTGCAGATGGTTTCTTCAAAACATCATGTCCTTGGCAAGGCATGGGAATGCTTCAAAACAGTCCTTTAGGAACAGGCCTAGTGGCTTCTAATATGTAAACAATTCAGGAAGCTTCATAAGTCTCTAATAATTCTAGAAATCTNAAATCAGGATGAACAGCCATTTTAGCCAAGTCAAATCTG
>VWZO01003296.1:8550-29565 GCA_013396975.1 Bucco capensis
CCTCTGCACCTGCTCCAGCAGCTCCATGGCCTTTGTGTGTTGAGGGCTCCAGAGCTGGCCCCAGTATTGCAGAGGAGGTGTGAGCAGAGCAGAGTGCAGTGGCAGATAGTAGATGATGATGATGATGATGATGATGATGGTGGTAGATGATGATGATGGTGGTGGTGGTAGATGATGATGATGGTAGATGATGGTGGTATTAAGTGCTCCCTTCAAACCCAACGTGGCTGAAGGGAAGAGAAGGAAGGTGCTGCAGTCCTGGGGCCAGCAGCATGGCTGCTGTCAGATGAGATCAGTGAGCTCCAGCAGCTCAGGTAACAGCCATGACTGACAGCTTTGCCTTTCCTCCTGCCATGGTTCAGCAGGAGCTCAATGCTCTCAGGGAGCTTTCTGGGGGTGCTCAGCTTGTCTTTGCTCCTGAGTGGTAAGTCCTTAGCAGATGAAGTGAGCACCCCTGGCTGCCTCTGTGGCCACGCTGTGTCCTTGCTGGCCCAGCTCAAGTCATTGCATCTCTGTAGGGCTGAAGGAGAAGGTGCCAGCTGACATCTCAACCTGCTTCCCTGCTCCTCCTTAGGACACAAGGCCTTTTCCCCTCTCTTGCTCAGCCTCCAGTCCCTGTTGGACCCAAACTGGGCTGGTTGTGTGTGTGAACACATTGAACCCAACACATCCCTGCTGCCACCTCTGCTCTGCATCTGCTCAAGCAAAAGCTGGTGGGGCCAGGCCAACCCAACCCAGGGCATGACCTTTCTCAGGGACTTTCTCTGGACAGGGACTTCTTTGGCAGGAAAGCTTGATGCTTGGAGATGGAGAAGAAATCTTGTGACTGTTGGATGGGCTGTGGGGTGGGCTATTATTCCCCCTGCTCCTACTCCAGTCTTCTCCCCTCTTCCCTCTCCCAAACAAAGAGCTTTGTTATGTCTCCTTGTCTTCTCTGGCCCTTGGAAAAATGGAAGGGTTATTGTGTTTGTTTCCCCCCATCTATCTTTTTGGCATCTGTTCCTGCTCTCCAGGACTTTGTTGGTTTTGCACTGCCTTCTTGCTCTCAGGACCATGGGAAAGATTGCCTGGGGCAGGAGAATGGCTGAGGAGAGACATTGCTTGCCCTGGAGACTGTCTGAGGAGCACAGAGGTGGAAAAGCCTTGTGCTGGGGTTTGATCCATGCTGCTGGGAGCCTAGGGAGGAACAGGGAGGGAAGCCAAAGTATTTGATGGCTCTCTTTATGTTTCAGACACACCAATCCATACTTTGGCATCATTTGGGATCATGACTCATGCAAGGCTGGGGAAGGGTCTGGAGTACAAGTGTGTGAGGAGCAGCTGAGGGAACTGGGATGGTTTAGCCTGGAGAGAAGGATGCTCAGGGGAGACCTTCTTGTTCTCTCCAACTCTCTGCCAGGAGCTTGGAGCCAGCTGGGGAATGGTCTCTTCTCCCAAAGAACAAAAGGAAACAGCCTCAAGTTGTGCCAGGAGAGGTTTAGGTTGGCCATGAGGAACAATTTCTCCCTGGAAAGGTTTGTCCAGGCCTGGCCCAGGGCAGTGCTGGAGTCACCATTCCTGGAGAGGTTGGAAAAGCATGGAGATGTGGCACTTAGTGACATGGTTTAGTGGCATGGTGGTGATAGTTGATGGTTGGACTTGATGATCTTAGAGCTCTTTTCTAACCACAATGATTCTTTGTCCTTCTCCTGGGAGAAGTTTGGGCAAAACCCTGGGTTCTATCTGTGAACAGGACTATCTGACAATGAGACATGAAGCATCTCCATCCCAGTACCTTCCAGAGGGTGCTGAGGCAAGGAATGACCTCCTCTGCTTCCATACATCCCCTGCTCCAGACTCATCCCAGTCAGACAACAAGATTTATCTGCAGCCTGATAGCAGCAACGTGCCTTACATGAAGAGTGAGATGTTAAGGAGTTGTTCTCATCCTCCCTCCAACCAGTGCAGATGTTTGGCTTCCTGTCCCAAGCATCTGGCAAGGGTCTGTGTGTGTGTGTGCCCCTCACTGGAGCACGTGGAGCAGGCAGATGTTGAACAGCTGGCTGGCCTTGGTGGGACAGGAGGAGACAAAGCAGCTTGGAAGAGAATGGTTGGGTTGGAAGGGACCTCCAAGATCATCTAGTTCCAATTAGATGTAGGACACCTTCAGCTAGGCTAGGTTGCTTCAAGCCTCACCCAACGTGCTCTTGAATGCTTCCAGGGATGGAGCATCCACAAGTTCTCCAGGAAAACTATTTGAGAGTGGTGAGGCACTCTAAAGTTTGGACCACTTAGTTTGGAGTGATCTCAAGAAGGGTCTGCTCGTGACTGCCATCTCCTCCTCCTCCTCATGATTGCCATCTCCTCCTCCTCCTCCTCATGACTGCCATCTCCTCCTCCTCCTCCTCGTGACTGCCATCTCCTCCTCCTCCTCCTCGTGATTGCCATCTCCTCCTCCTCCTCGTGATTGCATCTCCTCCTTCTCCTCATGACTGCCATCTCCTCCTCCTCCTCGTGATTGCCATCTCCCCCTCCCCCTCACTGCCATCTCCTCCTCTTCCTCACTGCCATCTCCTCCTCCTCCCTGCCATCTCCTCCTCCTCCTCACTGCCATCTCCTCCTCCTCACTGCCATCTCCTCCTCCTCCTCCTCACTGCCATCTCCTCCTCTTCCTCACTCCCATCTCCTCCTCTTCCTTGCTGCCATCTCCTCCTCCTCACTTCCATCTCCTCCTCCTCCTCCCTGCCATCTCCTCCTCCTCCTCACTGCCATCCCAATCCCATGGAGCAGCAGAAAAATCCAGCTCTGGAACAGCACTAGAGAGAAAGGAAGCCTGTGAGATGTTGTGAGAAGTAAGGAATGAGAAGTAATCCCAAAGTGATGAGGAGTTTGATGCTTTTGAGCTCTGTGCTGATCTTTCCTCCCAGGATTTTGCTGCTTGCCCAGCTTTGTTCCCCTACCTGCTCTGATCCAAAGAATGCTTCTGGCTTCAAACCTCTTCTTCCTTTTGGCTTAATCAGTCTTTGGATGGGGATTTGGAAGGCTTGGGATTTACCAGGCATTGGCTGGGGGAAGGTTCCAGCTCTCAGTGGAGAAGCAAGAGAAGAGAAGGCTCCCAGGAGACCTTCTTGCAGCCTTTCAGTACTTAAAGGAGCCTCCTTCATCCTGGGGTACCCTGCACCAGCTGGGGAGAGTTCCTGGAGAGGAATCTTCTCTTGTCCAAGCTGAACAACCTCAACTCTCTCATCTTGTTCCTCACAGCTCCATCCTCTGATAGGTTTGGTTGCTTCCTCTGCCTCTCCTCCAGCAGCTCCATGTGCTGAGGATTCCAGAGCTGGACCCAGCATTGCAGCTGAGGTCTCCCAACACTACATTGGAGAGAAAAGACCCAATCTTGCTCAAATCTCTGCTATTTTTTGTGCTTAGTTAGTTAAACAAAAGAGAGGACACTTGGCAGTGGCTGAGGCTGTTCCTCATTTAGCTAAACACAGCATGATGCTGTTTGGGTGGCTCTTCTTTCTCTGGAAACCCTGGGATTCTCTGTTTATGGATTCTCCCAAGCCTCTTCCTGGGCCTTCCTGACATCATTGTGAAGTGTTGAAAAACTCAGCTGCTTCTCTGCCTCCCCAGGCTGATGGTTTAGAGAGGATTTGGGGGTATTTTCCCCTCTCCAAACTGCTAGGGATGACCTCTGGTGATCCCTTTCCAACCTTATCCATTCTGTGTTCATCCTTCAGCACAGCCTAAGCCCAAATTGAAGGTTTTTTTGCAGGGAAAAGACTTGAGGAAAGCTAAAAGGGACTCAGAACATTTCCATGAGTGCTTCATTCCCATCCAGCTAGGTCTTTGGAAGTCCATGGGCAGCTTTAGGGAAGAGGCAGACAGCAGCTGGGAGTTGGGCTGCCAGAAAAATAGGAGTGTAAATGATGCTCAGAATACATCAGCTAGGGGAAAAAAAAAAACCTTGAGGAGAGCTTTTTAACCATTTTGGAGTGGTTTGTGCTGGTTTCAACTCTCCTTTTCCCTTCTCTTTGCTGCAGTTTGCTTGGAAAGGGGATTTTGGACCTTTTTTTGTTGCAGTAGCAGGGGCCTGGCAGGAACCCTCAAGGAATCTCCTTGCTTCCACCAACCATATTTTTTTGGTTTTTCCACTAAATTCCTCTAAGATGAGAAATATGAGGATGTTTCCTCTTTCCTTAGCCAGCTTGGACCTTCTGTAGAGTTGGAGCTGTTGCTTTTTGAAGCCACAAAAGGCTAAAAGGAAACAGGAGGAATTTGCTACCAGAAAAAGGTTGGAAAACTCCCCTTCCCCTGAGGTGTTTGCTGTCAGGTTCAAGTAGCAAAGAAAAAGGGAGGAGGAGAAGGAAAAAAGGAGAAAAACTCTACATTTAGGTCCTAATAAAACCACAGAATGCTAAGGGGGGGAAATAGGAAAATAGAATGTTTTATGAGCATTTGAAGAAAGGTCAATCTCTTGGGTTTCCTCCCAAGAAAATCTGAATTTCCAAGGGATGACCAAGAAGCAGCAGGCAGACAAGATGTTTTCTTTGCCCACTATTGCTGAGTAAGAAGGGAAAAGTGCTGTAGAAGTGGTGACAAATATTGTGCATCTGGAATTGCCTCCAGCTTTAGAGGTTTTTGATCTGTTCCTGCCTGGAGATGGGAGCTGAAGAAGCACTTTGCTCAGGGACAGGATGGAGATGTTGGGGTGTAGTTGAATCTCTCTGTGCCATGCTTTGGGACTACCTCAAAGCATCAATCCATGAGCTGAATTAGTAGTGGAACACACAGGCAGGCAAAGATCATCCCAGTTAGAGTTTAAATGATGTATTAATTCATCTCCTTATTGGCCCAGGCTGATGGAATCCCCATCCCTGGAGATGTTCAAACCACAGGTAGACATGGCACTTGGCAACAGGCTTGATGAGCTCAGTGGTCTCTTCTAACCTTCATGATTCTGTGGTCAACAGTTGGGCTTGATGATCCAAGAAGTCTTTTCCAACACAGAAGCTCTTCTATCCTTCTAGATCAGGATTACTTTGTAGTTGAAGAAGCTCTGGCATCTGGAAGAGGCCTCAAACTCTGAGCATTGTTTTCTCCCCAGCAACACTATGTTGGGGTGACTTGTTCCTCCCAGCCCAGCTCCCCACCAGTAGCTTTCCTTTCCCTTCAGCTCCCACTTGGTGGAACTCAGAACACACAAGGTGATGGAAAACAGATAATCCTTCATGAGTGACATCCTCTCCTCTCTTCCTGTCACCTCATTCATCCAGAGGCTGCTCTGAAAGCTGCTTGCAAGATGTTGGAGATGTCAGATGTGGCAGCTCCATCACAGCCAGTTTGGGGGAAGTGATGCTTCCTTTCACCTCTCCCCGAGGAGCTCGCCAGGAGATTCGTGGCATTCTGGAAGAGCACTGCCTTGGATGCTGCTGTCATTAACTTGCCAAAGCTTTTTTTTTTGTATACAAAAAGTGCTAAAGGCCAGATCTGCTCTTAATTACCTTGTTTGGATTTGCCTGGAGCTTGTTTGGGCTGTGACCTGTGGAGATGAAGGAAGCTGGAGCTTGGATGTTGTGACACGCACACACACACAACCTTCCTGGGGACAGCAGGAGCCAAGGCTGCTGGGACCTGGCCATGGCATCATGTCCTCAGACCACACTCTGCTATGGCCACGCATGTCATGGTGTGTCCAGGCTGTCATGCTGTGCCCAGAGCATGTTGTGTTTTGTCCAGGCCATGTCATGATGTGTCTTGGACATGCCATGGTGTGTCTTGGACATGCTATGATGTGTCTTGGACATGCTATGATGTGTCTTGGACATGCTATGATGTGTCTTGGCCACGTTATGGTGTGTCTTGGACATGCTATGATGTGTCTTGGCCATGCTATGATGTGTCTTGGCCATGCCATGGTGTGTCTTGTCCATGCTATGATGTGTCTTGGACGTGCTATGATGTCTTAGACATGCCATGGTGTGTCTTGGACATGCCATGGTGTGTCTTGGACATGCTATGGTGTGTCTTGGACATGCTATGATGTGTCTTGGCCATGCCATGATGTGTCTTGGACATGCTATGATGTGTCTTGTCCATGCTATGATGTGTCTTGGACATGGTATGGTGTGTCTTGGACATGCTATGATGTGTCTTGGACATGCTATGGTGTGTCTTAGACATGCTATGATGTGTCTTGGACATGCTATGATGTGTCTTGGACATGCCATGGACATGCCTTGGTCATGTCACCATGTGTCCAGGCCATGTCATCATGTGTTCAGGCTTTGTCATGATGTGCCCAGGCTATGTCATGATGTTTCCAGAGCATGTTGTGCCCAGGCTATGTCATGGTGTGTTTTGTCCATGCCATGATGTGTCCAGGCCATGCCATGGTGTGTCTTGGACATGCTATGATGTGCCTTGGACATGCCATGGTGTGTCTTGGACATGTCATGATGTGTCCAGGCTTTGTCTTGATGTGTCCAGGCCATGTCTTGATGTTCCCAGGCCATGTCTTGGTGTGTCCAGAGCATATCATGATGTGTCCAAGCCATGGCATGGTGTGCCAAGGGCATGTCATAGTGTGCACAGACTATGTCATGATGTGTCCAGACCATGTCATCACATGTTCAGGCTTTGTCATGGTGTGCCCAGAACATGTTGTGTTTTGTCCAGGCCATGTCATCATGTGTCCAGGCCATGTCATTGTGTGTCCATGCCATGGTGTGTCCAGGCTATGCCATGGTGTGTCCAGGCCATGTCATCATGTGTCCAGGCCATGTCATTGTGTGTCCAGGCCATGTCATGGTGTGCCCAGGCCATGCTTTGCTTTTATTCTTCTCTAAGATCCTGAAGTAGATCCTGAAATCAATTCCTTTGCTTTTCTCTTTGGCTTCTCAAGTCTTTCCCAGTGCCTGCTCCTCACGTTCAGTGGTGAGATGATGGATGGAAATGGTGATATATAGTGGTTGGAAAGAAAGAAATCTCACTTTAGGGACAGGATCTCCAGAAGACTCCTGAGGAGGTTTTGTTCCTCCTCTTGTCTGAATTCCCAGCCAGTGTCACCCTCTCTGTTCCTCCCCAGCCTGTCTGTGTGTCCATGCAGATGCTCCAGGAGAGCAGCTGGCATCTAGGATGGCTTTGTGGCTGTGAGGCTTTGTGGAGAGCCTTCTCCTTTCAGGCTGGAACTGATATTGCTTGAGAATAGCTCTGGAAAAACAGCTGCACTCTCAGCTTGGGCCCTGAGTTCAGTTCCAGTGCTCTTCCAAACCACAGAAATCCACTTGGCATCTCCATCCACCACTGCAGAGTGAACTCCTCTGTGCCTCCCAGCATCCATCCCAGCCATGCCATGCTCCTGTATCCCCTTCATCCAGGGCTCTGGAATGTCCTAAGTTGGCTGTTGCAGCTCTGCTGTTGCTTTGGTGAGGTCAAGGGTGGTTTAGTGTGAGGTTGTGAAGCAGCATCTCATCTCCTCTCCTCATCTCTGGAGCTTTGGGGCTGGCAGAGGGTAAGCAGCCCAGTCTAGAGCTGAGAGGTGATGTAGTATTTGCTGCTTTAAAGGGTTTTGGGGGTTTTGTTCCATGCAGAAAGCTACAAGGCAGAGGATTGAAGCTGTAAAGCTCAGAGCTTGTGGGTGGAAATCCTGTCTGCTGAGGCTTGGTAAAGGAGATCTCTTTGGAGAGTGTTGTCTCTTTGGAAGGAAAACAACCATCAGCTCATTCAATCTGCTCTAGATCCCCTCCAATCCAATCCAACCAACCCATCTCACATCTCTTTGGAAGGAAAACAACCATGAGCTCATTCAATCTGCTCTAGATCCCCTCCAATCCAATCCAACCAACACATCTCACATCTCTTTGGAAGGAAAACAACCATCAGCTCATTCAATCTGCTCTAGATCCCCTTCAACTCCCATCTCCCTTGTGGGCTGTGTCACTGGGGCAAAGCCCAGCATGCTGATCCTTGGCATGATGCATCCCTCAGGGAGCTTGAGGAGCTCCTTTAGCCAAACCATGGCACAAGGTGATGGAGAAAAGGGAGATCTTGGCTGCTCAGGAAGGCAAATCCTGCCCAGGGCTGAGCCAGACTCTTGTGGTGATGCTCTCCCATTTCATCTGTGCTTTGCTCAACCAAAGGCTGAGGTTTTGTGATGCACTTTCTGCTTTGCTTCTCCCTGCTGTGTGTGTGTGTGTGTCCTGTCCCTCTTGAGCAGTCAGGATTGGCTTGGAACCACCAGCCATGCTCCCTGAATCCAGCAGCTGGAAGCAGGGAAGGGGATTTATTCCCTGCATGGATGCTGTGGATGGGATAGATGCTGCTTGGACTGCTCCAGAGGGAGGATTGCCTCTCCATCCATAGGTACTTGCAGCACATGTCCCAGATCCAACCCTGGGATGAGGAAGGGAATGGAGCAGAGGAATGAGCATGGAAAACATCCCTAGGCTGCAGCAGAAATGCATCTCCCCTAACCCATGGCAGTGGTACCCCAAATCCTCTGCTCCTCACTAGCTCCTTGGAAGCCTCAGGGGGATTCACAGAGATTCCTTCAGGAGAAAAATGATGTCACTGGAAACTCCTCCCCCCTCCCCCCCCCAAAAATTACTGTTGTAAGAGCAAGGAGAGAGATGAGAATAGCAGAATGAGTGATTTTTGTTTGTTTTTAGACCAATTATTGTGAAGTCAGGATCACTTTGCTTTTCTGACTCAGGACTTGTGCATGCCTGAGGCTGGCAGGGCTGGCTGCTGGACAAGAATGTTTGCCTCCAAGAAAGCTTGGCAGAGCATGTGGCTTCCCAAAAAAAAACACCAACCCCAAACCCAAACAAAAAATCAGGCTAATCCTTTTCTATCTCCTGGAGCTCTTCTCCATCTGTTCCCACAGGATCTTGCCTCCCTTCTTCTCCTGGTCCCTCTAGGTACATCACAAGCCTGAGTTGCCTCCTAGCAATGAAGCTGAGTTGAAATTCCTTCCTGACCTTAGGTTTATCAAGTTCCTGTCTCAGGTTTAGCATCTCATAAGCAATCCTACAAGCCACAGCTTGCTGCTGAAGCCTTTGGGCCAGGAAAAGCTGGAGCAGGTGGGACTGGGAGCAGTGGTTGAGGCAGAAGGTGCTCAGGTGAAGCTGCAGAGCTCTTAGGAAGCTCAGCATTAGCAGACTGATAAAGGAGAGAGGTTTGGCAAGCAGGCTCTGCTGAGCTCCAGGGAGGTACCTGAGCTCTTTTGGCTCAGCCTCTGCTCTTCCTCACCCCTGTGCTGGTGGAGAACTGATGTTGGCTGCATATCCAGAGCATATTCTGCCTCTCTGCTTCATCCTAGGAAGCACAGGATCAGCAAAGCCCAGCATGGGGAGGGTTGGGAGAGACCTCTAGGGATCATCCAGTCCAACTGAGCCCCAGCAGCTTGCCCAGCATCACCTCCAGAGGCCTTGGCAATCTCTGCACACCAGGAGACTCCCCAAGCTCTCTGGGCAGCCTGGGCCAGGGCTCTGCACCCTCACAACAAACAAGTTTCTCCTGCTGCTCAGCTGCAAGCTCCTGGCTTCCAGTGTGTGCCTGTTGGTCCTAGCCCTGGGCACCCCTGAGCAGAGTGTGGCCCCAGCCTCTTGCCCCCTGCACCCTTCAGCTCTTGCTCAGCATGGAGCAGCTCCCCTCTGGCTCTGCTCTGCTCCAGGGCTCTCAGCCTTTCCTCCTCCTGCCACACATGCTCCAGTGCCCTCAGCATCCTGGTGGAAGCTCTGGCCTGCTCCACAGCTGGGGCAGACATCTGGCCTAGCAGACAAATATGTTCTCTCAATCCTTCCCAGGTGCTATTTCTGGTGGTGACTGGGACTGCTCTATCCCTAGGGAAGGGGACATGGGAATTTTCCAGCTGCCTGTGGTTGATGCCCATGTGGAGATGTGGCCAGCAGCAGCAGCAGCAGCATCCCCAGACAAGATGACACTGCTGGGGTGGGATGGATGGATGGATGAATGTCTGGGCTCTGTCTGCTTCCAATCATCTTGCTGCTCTCTGCAAGCAATCAAGGAGAATTGGGGCAGTGCCCTGGGATTTGGCTGCTGCCTTGGAGTGGCTTTGGGTCTGTAGGTCCCTAAGCTCAAGCAGGGCCTTCTGGCACATGGCTTCTTGCAAGAGAGGAGGGAAAGAGGGAATATTCTGAGGAAGAAAAATAACCTCAGCTTCCAGGAGGATTCAGAGCCCTGGTGGGCTTTTATAGGGATTGTGGTGGGAGGTATCCTCTTCTCCCACAAGGAGATAAACCTTCCAGGGCTCTCCCTGGAGGCCAGCTTAAGGTGGCATTTGCTCTGAGCAAACAGTTCCTTTCTCTTTCCTTTGGAAAACTGGAAAATCATGATGTTTTTATGAGGACTCAGACCTTCTGCCTGCTCCCAGCAGTGACTTTTCCCTTGGTTGCTGTCATCTGTGTCAAAAACAAAAAAAGAAGGAGCAAGAACTCCAAACCAAACCTTGAGAAACTATCCCAGAAATGGCTTTTTGGGGTTGCTTGGGGTTGTTTGTTTTTCCCTGTTCATTTTTTTTTTGGCTGAGTTTAAGCTGGCAGGATCTGCTTGAGAAGTATGGATGTGGGTGAGGAGAAGACCTGGCAGGTTTGGTGTGCAGCTTTTTTGGGGCTCATGCCTAGAAGAGCAAAGCAACTAGATAAACCTGAAGGCTCCAGGACTTTGTGGACCATGCTGCCACTCAAGAAATGATCAGATTCCTCTTCCCTCCTGCCCATCACCCATGTTGGAGCAGGAGCTGCATGTGATTCACTTTTGCTCTGGCAAAACCTCTTGTGGCTGGAGGTGGCAGAGAGAGTCAGAACAAGCTCTTTTTGGATGGGATTTCCTTTGGGTGTGGGAGTGTTCATTAAAAAGCTGCCAGGAAAGAAGGATGAGGAAGGCTAACAGGCTCCAGAGGTAGCTTTGCTCTCAAGGTTTGGGCTCATCCAGGGTTTAAGATGCAGGAATGATGCTTTGGTCAAAGCAAGCTCTGCAGGACCTGCCTGGCTGGTGATGTGTTCCAGCTTATTTCCCAGGCTAGCATTTCAACCTGGAGAAGGGAAGGCTCCAAGGAGATGAGGAGAGACTTTTGAGCAGGTCCTGTCCCAACAGGATGATGGTTTGAAACTAAAAGAGACTTTAGATAGAAGGAAGAAACTTTTTGCACTAAGACTGGGGAGATGCTGCCCAGAGAGGTGGGAGATGTCCCATTCATCCCTGAAACCATTCCAGGTTGAGGCTGGGAGCATCCTGCTCAAGTTGGAGATATCCCTGCTGAGCTTGGGAGGTGTTTTTCCACCCAAACCATTCTGTGATCCTATGGTTATGGAAAGTTGGGATGGTTGGGAATGCTGTGTAGCTCTTTGCTGGGATATAGGAGCCAGGAGAAGTGACTTCTCCCCAAGTTTTGATGCTCTAGTACCCATGCTTGGCTCTGATGACTCCAGGAGGTGATTTGCACTCATGGAGTGTTGGGATTGAGCTCCAGGGTTTTGCAGAGCTTAGGTCTGGGTGGCATCAGGATGCTTTTAAGCATCCAAGAAAGTGGATTTTTAGAGGCCAGCAGTGGAAATTGAGGTGCTGTCTGAGTTATTTGTGTAAGATCACATCTCTCTGCCTGCCTGGAGGCTGTTATTGTGCCTGAGCACCAGGAGCTCAGGCAAGGGATGGAGAAAGCCCTGGGAAAGAAAACAAAGGGAAAGATGAGAGTCCTGAGAAAGCCAGCCTATCCCTTGATAAAGCTCTGCAAATGGAAGAGAGATGTTGGCCAGAACATTGCTGCTCTTGCTCTCCTCAACTCCCTGACAGGAGCTTGGAGCCAGGTAGGGGTTAGTCTCTTCTTCCAAGGAATTAGTGATGGGACAAGAGGAAATGACCTCAAGTTGCACCAGGAGAGGTTTAGGTTGGACAGGAGGAATGATTTCTTCCCCAAAAGGCTTGTGCTGGAATCACCATCCCTGGAAGGGTTGGAAAGCCCTGGAGATGTGGAGCTGAGGGACATGGCTTAGTGGTGAGCTGCTTAACCAACAACCAACTGCTGTCTTAGGGGATGGAAGGAACCATGACATGAGAAGGAGGGAGAAAGCTCCTCCAGCTTCCAAAGGCTGAGGAATATCTGCAGTCACAGAATCATAGCATGCTTTGGCTTGCAAGAGACCATCCCAGGTCACCTAGTCCAACCCCAAGGTGCTTGTGTGACTGCTGAAAAGCACACGTGTGGCTGGAGCTGCTTCTTGGTCCACTTGCTTTCCTTTCTTGGCCCCAGGGAAGCAGTTGGAGATGCTGAGGACAGCAGCAGGGAGAAGGAGCTGTGGATCCATCCTTTCCTGGAGCTTGTTTACTTGTGTCTGGAGTGAAGCTGCCTCTTGGCTTCTGAAGCATTTCCCATCGTGTGTGTTGCTGTTCAGGGCATCTGGTGACCCTCTGTACTGTCTCAGTGGCCTCTCCTCCTTTCCCTCAGCCTTCTCCTCCTTGGCAGAGATGATGTCAACAAAGCACTGCTCCCAAGAATGCAGCTTGACACTTTGCTGCCCAATTTGGGGGGCTGTTTCTTCCTTCCACCCCCCCACCCCCCCCGCTGTCCTGACTGACTGGATAGATGGAGCTGCTCTTTGATGTTGAGTTTTCTGGAGACATGCTGGTTATCCAAGTGTCTTGGAAGGACACTTGAGCTTCCTTGGAGACCTACTGCTGGTGGATCATGCTGATGGGAAGCTGGGGTCAACAACTTGGGGCTGCAACCCCTTGTCAGGGCTAGGTTACAGATGGTGAGAAGGGAGATGCTGCCAGGATTGTTCTTTCTTTAGGGATGGGATGCATCCAAAGTCAGGTGTGGCTTCTGGAGCTCCTGTCTTTGGGACAGAGCTCTTGAGGTAGGTGGAAGCCCATGCTGTGATGGTCCAGCTCCCTCTTGGGCAGCTGTAGCATGTTGCTGGTGGAGCACCTCTCTGCTCAGAGGAGCTTTTGGTGTGTTTGAGCAGGGCTTTGTCTAGCAGAAGCATGTTGGTACCAGGCTTCCTCTCCATGCTGAAGGCTCTGGCTCCTTCTGCAGCCATCAGTGTGGCAGCTGGAGCCATGCTCTTGAAGGCAGGCCTGGTATTGTGGAGGAGGACCTTGCCCTCCCTCCAAGCCTAGGAAGAACAGCCCATGGGTGGAGGCAGCAGAGCCAGGCTCTGGAATGACATCAGTTGGTGAGGTTGAGAGGCTGACAACTGGGATGATCTTCCTCCAAGAGGGTGGAGGAGGGGGAAAAAAGCTCTGGAGATGGTGGGTAAGGATGGCTTTCTCCAACTCCAAGCAGCTGGGAGTCAGGGAGCTCTTAGACATGCCAGATTCTCCCTGCTGTCTCAGCTCTAACTTGTTGTTCACAGTTCATTTCTGGCCTCAGCACATGGTTGTCCAAATGCTTTTGTCTGACTCAGGCCACTTCCATCCCATCCCAAAGCATCTCACCACAACACAGAGGCCACCAAAAACCTCCTCCTTGCTCCAGAAGCCCATCTGCATGGTGACTGTGGTGCTTGCACAGCTCTTCTCCTTTAGCTTTCCATCACCCTTCTGCCTTTGGGGCAGGTTGGAGCTCATCCATGGGATCTTGCTAGGTTGGAAAGAGGTTGCCTGTTGATTTTGGGGCTGCTTTGGAGATAACCAGCATGTCTCCAGCTCCAACCCAGAAAACTCAACATCAAAGAGCAGCTCCATCTATCCAGTCAGTCAGGACAGCAGGGGAGGTGGGGGGGTGGNTCCAGGGAGGGGAGGACGGGGGGGGGGGGGGGGGGGGTGGAAGAAACAGCCCCCCAAATTGGGCAGCAAAGTGTCAAGCTGCATTCTTGGCAGCAGTGCTTTGTGAAGGCTGTGGGAGAAGCCACATCAACTCCTAGGCACAGGGAGAAAGGCAAAGGGAAAGGAGAGAGGCAAAGAGAAAGGAGAGAGGCAAAGAGAAAGGAGAGAGGCAAAGAGAAAGGAGAGAGGCAAAGAGAAAGGAGAGAGGCAAAGAGAAAGGAGAGAGGCAAAGAGAAAGGAGAGAGGCAAAGAGAAAGGAGAGAGGGAAAGGGAAAGGAGAGAGTAAAGGAGGGAATAAAGGAGAGAGCCAAAGGGAAAGGAGTAAGTAAAGGAGAGTAGAAAAGGGTAAGGAAAGGGGAAAGGGAAAGGGGAAAGCAGAGAGAAAAGGAAAGCCATTTTGAGCCCAAGCCCTTTAAGCACATGCTTCACCTCACACCAGGGCTAGAGGCTTTAACTCATGGTGAAAGTAAACATGTTGCTTTAGGGCTCTGCAAACAGCTGAGAAGGAAAATCCCACCCCAAAGGAGCAGGATAAACACTGCTGGATGTGGCCAGGACCGCAGGAGTCTCTGCCACGGCACGGGATAGTGCCTGGAAGCTTTGCTGGGAACAGCTGGAGCAGGGGAGGGAGTTGTTTAGCATCTTCTGCCCTTATCAGCATAAACAGAGCCTTCATCTTCTGGTGGCTGTAGGATGACTAGTCCAAGGCCAGCCCTCCTCTCAGAGATGGGTGCTGGTGGATCCTTGCTTCCATCAAGCCTTCAGTGAGATGGTTTGGGAAAGCCTCCTCTCCCACTGTCTTCACCTTTCAGCAGCTAGCTCCATCTCCAGAATGAGCTCTGGTTTGGTGGGAACCAAGTGGTTCCATCTCAAGGAGAACCTCCTGGAGCCAGTGCAGGACTTCTCCTGGTTAGCACATCATTGGAGCTTCTCCTGCTCTCCTCAGAGAGATGCCATGGAAAGCACGGGAAGGGAGAGCTAGAACCATGAAAACTACTTGTCCTCTGAAGCCTGGACCTTCTGGCTTGTGCTGAGGGGTCCTGAGCCTCTCTGCCTCTCTCTCTCTGGGGCTAAAGATAGCTGTGTCTGCAGCTGAGCTCTGAATCAGGAGGAAAAAATGTGGGTCACCTCCTGCATGAATGTTGAGAGACTCACTTGCTCCTGACCTCATCTCATTGGGTATGAAGCAGGCCACCAGCCTGGGATGCTATTCCCAAATCCCACAGTAGATCTTTGTGGAAGGCATTTTGGGGGGGACCAGTTTCCCCACTTAGGAGGAAAGGCTGTGAATTGGGTAAGGATGCAGGCAGGGCTTTGTTCTTCCTAATATCCAACCTGAACCTCTCCTGGTGCAACTATTTCCTCTACTCCTAGAAGGCACAAGGTTGGCACCTGGGAGCCCTGAGCAGAGTCTTCTGGATTCCTTGTGCTCCCAGCAGAGTTGCTTTATTGTTCTGGCCTTTCCTTTTTCCTACCTGCAGCTTTCCTTCCTCTCTCAAGTCATGTCTGCTCCCAAAAGATGAAGGTGAAGGTAGCAGTGGTGGCATCACCTGGGACCTGGATGGGTCACAGCACCCAAGCTCAAAGATCCATTTGATGTGGTTAAGAGATGCAAGAACTGCTTCAGCCTCTGAGCTATCCTTAGACAACAACAATTATGGGCAGGAAAGGGAAGAGCTCATCCCTGAAGGTAGATGTGACACAGGGAGAGGGAAGAGCTCATTCCTGAAGGTAGATGTGACACAGGGGGAGAGGGAAGAGCTCATCCCTGAAGGTAGATGTGACACAGGGAGAGAGGGAAGAGCTCATCCCTGAAGGTAGATCTGACACAGCAGAGGAACCTTTCACCCTCCTTAAGGAGATCAGCCTGGAATGAGCTTGGAGTCATGACCTACAACCCCCACCAGCAGAGCTTGCCCTTGGCGAGGAGCAGGGAGCCCAGGGCTCAGCTTTCTCCTCCCGCTTGCCTTTTGCTGCCTGCCTTGACTTTTCCTCTTCAAGAGAGGCAGGAAAGAGTTAAGCGCTCCAGTATTTTGATTAGCAGAGCCTTCAAGTCAGGAGAAAAGAGAGTCAGGGAGAACTCTCAGGAGCATGCTAATGAAGTGAAGTCATCAGCAAGAGAGAGAGGAGCGAGAAGGCTTGATGCCTGCTCCACGCCGGACCCTGCCGGGGCTCGCCCCGAGCGCAGCCAGGAGCGTGCAGGTGGAGCAAAGCTCCCCAGCCTGCTGCCCTCCTTCCCTTCCCTTTGGATATTCCAACGTTTTTCCAGCCGTTGGGCTTTGCTTTGGTGGTTTTTTATGCTTCACTGGAGCTTAATGATCTTTGCAGCTCGGCAGGAGCTGCGGGAAGCCGTGGAGATAGCGCGTTGAGAGGCTCTAAGGAAGAGAGCGAAGGGCAAGCTCCCTGCTCGGAGAGCAAGGTGAGGGAATTCCCGTAGGAAAAGCCTTTGGGTTTTGCTGTGTCGGTGGGGGTAAGGAAAAAAGGGATGTTTCTACAAGCACGGCAAGGTTTCCTGCTGCTTCTAGCAGCTGAGTGGTGACTAGGGACGTGGTGATGCCTTCTCCAGTCTCGCTGCGTCCAGGTATGGAGCTGCTGGGAGGGTAAGGATGCTGGGAATGGGGAGGGAAGCAGCACCCAGAGGGAATTCTCTGGGGAAAAGCCCTTGGGTGTCGGTGGGGGTGGGAAGGGATGTTTCTGCAAGCACGGCAAGGTTTCCTGCTGCTTCTGGCCAAGGAGTGGTGGCTAGGGACATGGTGATGCCCCAAGCAGCCTTCTCCAGGTATGGAGCTGCTGGGAATGAGGAGGGAAGCAGGACCCGGCTGCTTTTTGCCTTCTTAAGAACAAGATATGGGCAGGTCTTTAAGAGTATTCTATCTCTATATATTGTTCTTTGCTTGTGGGGCTTTGCAAAGGAGCTGTGTCAGGGTTTCCTCCTGCTTGCTCTGCTGCACTGGTGCTTCACAGGCTCAGGTCCTGCCTTTTCTGTGCAAAAAAAAAGGCTTTTTTTGGGGATGGGAGAGGAGTTTAGGAAGTTGAGGGAGTGCAAAGTTTTTTTGGTTCAGCAGTTGCCTTGAGGCTAAAAGCAGTAACTCTTGCCCAGACAGATCCAGGCTGGAGCTGATGACTCGGCAGAGCTCTTTCCCTTCCCAAAGTCACCCCAGGAAAACAGCCATTTTTTTGTTTATCGTTGAAGGAGAGAAAAATATGCAGAAGAGGTTTTGCTCCCAAGCAGCTGTGATTAACCCATTCAGGAGGATGAGTTCCTGGGACTCTTGCTCCTTATTTCCCTTCCCAAGGAGGTTAGGAATGAGCTTGGCGACTCAGCTACTGCTCAGAGCTTAGTGCTCCTGCAGAGCCTCAGCTTCTCATCAGGTCTGGCCCCAAATTTGGCCTTTTCTGCTTCACAGGAGGTTTAATTTTCTTATTGGAGAGGCAGGCAAGCTTGGGACACGCAGAGTGTTAGTTTGAGGAATCTCAGAATCATTAAGGTTGGAAGAGACCTCTAAGATCATCAAGCCCAAGCACAAAGGTAAATAGATAGATGCTCAACTTCTAGGTCTGGGTGAGCTCTTCTGCAAAGGATATGTCCTTAAAACCCCCAATCCCTTGATTGGGATGAATTTGGGAAGGGGAACACCCTAGCACCATCCCTTTCTTCATCCTCCATCAGAAGCATCTTGTGACTTCTCATCCCATTAGAGCTAGGGCATCTCTATAGGAATTAGCCTAGAAATGCCATGTCTCTGTTCAGCTGCATCCCAGTCCCTTGCAAACTTTCTGGGTGATGGAGGGACACTGGTAGGTAACCCCAACACCATGCCCACCTTCCTGGGACACTAGCAGGTGACCCCAACACCATGCCCACCTTCCTGGGACACTAGTAGGTAACCCCAACACCATGCCCACCTTCCTGGGACACTAGTAGGTAACCCCAACACCATTCCCACCTTCCTGGGACACTAGCAGGTGACCCCAACACCATGCCCACCTTCCTGGGAAGGTTTTCCCTTGGCAGGAGCTTTCTTCATCCATGTGCACTGCATGCAGGAGGAGTTTGCTATGATGGGCCCAGCTCTGCATCCCTCCTGTACCTGGAGCATCACACCAGCTGCTTCTTGTACTCTTCCAGGCCTGGCTTTCATGGAGTAAGGGAATATCTTCACTCCTTTGCCCACCTCCCTGCACCCAGCATCTTGTGTGCTGCCCTTGGTGGGTGCAAGCAGAGGACCCACTTGAGGACCTTGGGTGTAAGCAGAGGTTGGACAAGGCCAGGTGAGGTGTCCTGAGTGTTGTGAGCTGCTTCTGTGCAGTCTCTCCAAGCTCTGGGGAGTGATTTATCCTAACACATCCCAAAGGATGAGCTGAAGATGCCCCTTGTGTTCCCTTTCCATTTGTGGCCAAGGACCAGCTAAAAGTGCCAATGTCTCTGGTTTTTTTTGGGGGGTAGGAGTTGAGCTCTGCTGTCAGATAGAGCTGTGGGGAGCAAAGCCTTGCCCATGGGGCTGACTCCAGCTGCTTTCCTAAGGAGATGGGAGCATGCTCCTGATGTCCCAGCAAGGCTGAGGATGTTGTCACCTTCCTGGTGACATCACCTTGCAGGTGATGCAGCCAGAGCCAAGCATGGAGTGACCTGTCCCAGCATTCCCATTTTGGCTGAGGATTTTTTGGGGGGAGGGGGATGAAAAAGTCAGAGCTGGGTCCCTGAGCTTTAAACACTCTCAGATCCTCCACTTCTTCCTTTGGCAGGCTGGCTTGGGAGGAGAAAAGGTGTCCAAGGGCTGCTTGGCCCACCACTGAGCAACAGTTACCAACAACCTTAAGCAAATAGAGTGAGGAAAACAGGGCAAGTGCTGGAGCTTCCCAAGCATCTCTGTGGGGTGAGTCAGCAGTGAGCTCCCTCCACCCAGCAAACCCCTCACAGATTAGACCTCTGCTTCCCAGAATGTCTGTTCCTCTGGCTTCTGGACAGCCTGGGGCTGAGGAGTTCTGCCCTTAGTGCTGGGAGGGGTTTGCTGCTTCCTTTGGGGATGTTTCTGAGGTTCTTGGTGTGTTTAGGGCTGCAGCTTTCAAGCCTGGTGCAGCTTGGGGCAGGTCAGTAAAAGCTTGGCTAAGAGAGAGATAGAGAGAGGAATTGAGCTGGTAAAGGGATGGAGGGAAACTGTTATCCCAGCAGTGTTCCAGCCTGCCTTTTGAGGGAGATCCTCAAGGGCTGAATGGTCCTGGGGAGATGCCTGAGCTCCATCCAAAACTGGGAGATCAGGAGGTGACCAGGGGAGCACAAAGCCAGCATTGACTCTGCAGAACTTGTTGAGGGGGGGGAAGTGATTTTATCCAGGACTCTTAGACTCATTAAGGTTGGAAGAGACCTCCAAGATCATCAGATCCAAGCATCTACCTTTTCCATGATCCTGGCCAAGCCTGCTCTAGCAGGGAGGTTACATTTAGATGATGCCCTGAGGTCCCTTCCAACCTTTGCCATGCTTGGCATTCTGGGCTGGATGTCTCCTGAGCTCAGCAGTGGTTTGGTTGTCACCTTAGATGGCTTCTTGTGGTCTTTGGGGTCTTGTGGGTTAGGCAGGAAAATCCAACTTGTGGCATGAGAGGCAGAAGGTGAGGGAAATCCCTCTGAGAAGAGCAAGGCAGCATCCTGCAGCACTCAGCCTCTCCTCACCTCCCCAAGGATCATCCCTGCTCATCCTGCTGCTCTTTGCCATGCCTCTGGATGCTCCCTCAGGTTTCCAGCCTCTATCACCCCAAGAGCTGCTGAGGATCCTCTGGAATTTGTGGCTGTCATCACTTGTGTAGCACTCTCCCCTTTTCTTGTGAAGAGGATGGAGTTCTTCATGCTGCTATGAGCTGGAAGCCTTCTCCTCTTGCTCCCCATCAGCTGGCATGCTTGGGCAGCTAGCAGCCTGCCTGCTTGGCAGGGAAAGAGCTGGGAAAGCTTTGCTGAGGAACATGCCACTGCTCTGTGACTTGCTCAGCACATCCTAGGCCATGAGCATCTCCTGCCCAGTGCCATGGGGAGGGCAAGGAGCTTCCACCTTTCCTTTTGAAGGCTGAGGAGTGTGAGAGTGAGGAGGAGGACTCCAGTGACTTCACCTTTGCTGCTGTGGCCAAGCAGGATGGCTTTTCTTTTGGTGGAGATGCAGCCATGGAGCTCCATCTCCCCTAGCATTGCCACCTCCATTCCTGTCTCCCTCTTGTCCCCTCTGCTGCATCCTTTGTGGAGCCCACAGGGGCTTGGTTGCCTCTGAGATGACTTTTCAAGGTCAAATGGCTCTGGGGAGGTGATGTCCTGGCAGAGCATGAGCTGTGGAGCTGCAAGAGAAGCTCAGCCCCTGCTTGTCTTCTCCACTCCACTTTGGGTGCACACAGGACCTTGGGCTGGGGCTGGAAGTCCTCTCAGTCATCTGCAGGGAGATGTCCCTCAGCATCTTCCCTCAAGCATCTTGTCCTCTCCCTTTCCAAGCCTAACTTCTTTCCTTCACTCCAAAGCTGAAGGAGAAGATGCACTAGCAGAGGACACAACTTTTTCCCCCCTCCTCTCACCTTTGGAAAGAGAAGCTTTGCCTTGCTTTGGCTTTATTTGAAGGGAAGGAGCAAGCTCCTGCTCCTGTTGGCATCTCTCTGCTTGGAGCTCCAAAGATTCCTGGGGGCCTGAGTGTGGCTTTGGGATAGCATCCAGCGTTTTTTGGGACTGGGAGCTGAGCTGCTGGAGTCCAACATCGCCACCTGTGTGCCACACGAGAAGCTACAGCAGGAGCAATCCCGGCAGGAGAAAGCAATGCCACCAGCATGCAACCCAGCAGCATCCATCCCCTGGGCCTCTTCATCCCTGCAAGCATCCCAGCTCAGCTTACTTGGGTGCTGGGAGCATCCTGCTCTAGTTGGAGATGTCCCTGCTGCCTGCAGGGAGCTTGGATTAGATATCCTGGAAAGGGTTTTTCCAACCCAACCCATTCCATGAGAAGTTAGGCATTTGTGGCCAAAGCTGCCAGACTTTTCCTTCCTTCCCAGCACTAGAGGTGAAAGAATTTTCCCCTCTGCCCTGAGGATATCTTCTCTCTTTCCCTCAAGGATAACAAAGGAGGGAACACTACCTCCTTCTTCTAGCTACCTAGCATCCTTCAGCCCTGCAAGCATCATCCCACCTTGGATCTGGATGGAGGAGGAGGAAGGAAGAGGATGGAAGGAGGAGGAAGGAGAAGAAAGGAGGAGGATGGAAGGAGGAGGAAGGAAGGAGGAGGA
>VWZO01003298.1:389-11485 GCA_013396975.1 Bucco capensis
GGGGCTTCTTCCAAAAGAATTGTTGCCTTTTAGTAATGTTAAATCTCAGAAATCTATTAGGGGGATAACTGGGTGAAATATAATGCTTGTGATATACTGGGAAAACAGGTTAATGATCTAATGATTTCTCCCAGCTTGAAAATCTATTTTTTCTGATGATAACTCAATGTAGCATAAAAAGCACCCTAGACTGTGCAGTGTGATTCTCACAGTCATTAGTGTACTATGGATCAATGGGATAATTCAAAATTGACAAAAATAGTGTCTCAAAACATTCACAAGCGCTAGCCTGGAGACAAACATTGGCCCACAAGGGAAACGGTAATTTTACAAGAAGCTTTAGGCTGGCCTACTAGGCATGCAGTGTGGAGGCACAGTGACTTCATACAGGCCTGGTGTGAGGCATTCAGAGCAAGATAATGGCAGTGTATGTTCTCAATCAGCATCTGTCTGATCAACAAAATTTTTGTTTGCCACCAACATTGTTAATAGGGACTGGAAAAGACCTTCCCTAAAATTTATTCATCCTAAAGAATTATTATATTGCAGAAGGAGTCTTAACCACCTCATTCTTAATGGTCAAGGCTAGGGTAGTTAATGACCCTCCTATATTTACTAATCACAGGTTTGCAGACTCTTGAGTAGTCAATTACTTGGTTTTAAAAGGATTTTTTCCTTTGCTTTACAATTAAACCAATATTAATAAAAGGAATATAATAAATATATTTGTATTTCATATCTATATGTATGTACACATCATTAGAATTGATCTAATTATTCTAATAACCTTCCCCTTTTAGTGTCTGCTCCTTCTGCTGTGTTATATTGGATTTGAAGTCTGAAAATGTCTGAATCCTCCTCATATTTAATCTATCTACTGCTTTATATAATAACTGAAATTCTTTGAGTACATGGACTCATGAGAGTTTCCATTTAACAGGAAATATCAATTGCACACACATGGAACTGAAGCAGAACAGAGAACCGAGTCCATCTTGAAAGCACAGAAGGGGCACTCACACCACTTCTCAGGATCTTGATGCTCTCAAGTAGGAAGTTTTAGCCCAGATTCTAGTATGTGGATCCATTACTCCACTTTCGGACTTTCTACAAGACATTGGTAGCAGCCTGGTTCTCACAGTGAAAAAAGCTCCTACAAACAGATATCTGGGAAATAAACAGGAGAGTGAAAGAAAGAGGAAAAAAACTGAAATAAGTGTTCAAGCACCTGGCCTTGAATAACCTCTGAGTCTGTTCTAGCTTTTTTTCTATTAAGATATTTTGCCACTGACTACAATTTACTACTGATCCAAATCAACTGTTTCTCAAGTAACCAAACAGCAGAACCACCTTAAAGAACATTGAAGAACAGCTGTGTGATAGACTTTTATATTCAGCAGCTGTACCTCCAGGAGTAGCCGCAATACAAAACCTACAATCTTGATTCAGCCCACATCTATTTCAGTGTCTCTGGCTGAGATACCTAATTACTGTGCTCCTATATTTTCAGTTTAATGGTGAGTTAAGCAGAGGATCATTATGCAGATCAGTGCAGCTTTGCACAAAGAGAAAAATACAAGATAAAAAAGAGATCATACTTCTCATTTCTGAGAAGACAGAGGAAAATCTCAGAGGTGGTTGCCAACCACACTCAGAAAAAAACATTTAGAAGATAAGGTACTTGGAAGGAAATAAAACAAAACGAATGAATTAAATTAGTGGAATAGGAATGAATTAAATGAAAGCCAAAGGGTTCCCAGATGAAATATTTAAAATGTGTCTATTATTGGGGTGGGCGGGGGGTAGCACACGACAGAGATGCTTTCCTACTAAATATATCTGTGAATAATTTAAGGAAAAAGTTATGGGTCACTTTCAGGAACTTGTCACTTATGTCACTTATGATTCACTCTTCTACTTAAACTAGTTTCTTTCAAATTCTGCAGATGGTAACAAGCTCTTAGCTACTGTATGTATAGCTATATAAAGGAAATATGACTCACATGGCTAAAAAAGCAGAGTTAAAAGGGGTCCTTTAAAGAGAGTGTTTAATCCACCTGTCAACACTAAGGTGTTTAGCACCAGCTAAAATTTCTTCAACAAATTAAACTAAATGAAGGAGTCTGAATTCATCCTGTGTTTCCTCTTTCCGTTCACCTTCATCCTCAAAGAATGTTTTAATTCACACAGTTCTTCAGATAAAAGAAATATAGAAGAGCATTTACAAAGTTTTATTGACTCATAAAGACTATGAAAGTGAAAGGCAAATCCTAAAATGAAGTTCAGGGTATTTTTTTTTCAAAGCAAACAGGTTACATGTACTGGGGGAAAAAAAAGTAAAAAACCCTGTTAGCAATGAAAAATTAAGCCTCAATTCTCATTCTCTATTCCTACAATGTCTGTTAGTTTTTCACTTGGACTGAAAATTCTTCCACTTTTTCCTCTATTAACATTTGAGTTTTGTTGCTTAGCCTTACTTTTACTGTTTTGTTGGTGTGTCAAATCTGTAAAATCTCCATGATTTTGGATTGCATAAAAGAAGGTAATCTCTCTGATTCTCACACTAAATTATGTAAAAGTTTCCTAGTCTGTATAATCAATACCTATATATACTGCATCAGTTGAAAAGCATTTGGTAAAATATATTTGAAATTTTATTTTAGACAAAAAAAATCGTATTAGTAAACTTAACAGAACACACATTAACTTTCCTGAATCTGTGTCATTTTTGAGTTACAAAGGAAAAGAGTCAAAGTTTCTCATTTTAAGCATCCATTTGTTTCATAAGTTGTTAAGAATTACTTATGTCTTACTAATGAATTTTTTTAGTGCTTAAGCATTACTCACAACAGTATTCCTGTTGTGCAAATTCTAACTTACTATCTCCAAAAAAAATCTTAAGGATCTTTAATGGATGTTATTAAGCTTACTGGGCTGCAGGAAATTATGATTAGTTTCATTTGAGCTGCTACTGTGTCTAGCCATATTTGCACCTCAGAAATGCAGTTCCACCTGCTTGATATTAAATTGCTTAGTCAGTGGAAAACAAATTGACACCTGGGGAAAAAAAAATAGTCGGCTTGTATTATTGTGTTCCTCCAAGGGGCAATACATGGAATTGTTACAACAACAACATTGTTTCATACCTAACCACAGATCAAACAACCAAAACAATGTCCTTAGTAGACTGTATATAAAACATTACAGTCTTCTTACACTATGTTAGAACACTAATTTAAAATTAAATGTTTGCTCTTTTCAGGAAATATTATATTACTTTCTACAAATAAATGTGATTGATAAGTTATTCCATCATGCATGTGGTAGCTAAATCTTAAAAGCTACTGTAGTCTTTCTCCCAGCAGATTAGATTTTAAGACTGTTATGTTTGGATTGATCATGGTCATTCAATCTTTCATCAAGAGTATCACAAGACTCACATCTGTCAGGAAAATAGTTTGATTGTTGTATTTTCAGGAACTTGCACATTGTGTCTTAATAGTAGGACAACACGTGATATAATTGTGGAGGACTACAAAGTTTGAAGATGCCTGACTCATCTGGGGGTTTTAAAATTCTCTTGCCAACATGCCAGATTTCTCAAGTTTACCTGATTCCATGGAGTCTGTTTTAATATTTTAATGAGACTACCATTTTTAACAATAGCTTTAGAAACCTGTTTTTTTTCTTATTCTCATATTAATTTATAATTAATTCTCAGTGTTCAAAATTCATATGCTTCTATAGGAAAAATGAGCATTAGGATCCTTTGTGAATGTAACCTAAAGAACAACAACAAAAAATATTACTTTTACTTTATACAGTTTCTGATACTTGTTACACAATAGTATGAAAGACATTTCTCCAAAATGATTTATTTAGACAAATAAAAAGGAAATCAGATTCTTATTCAAAATACTATTGTGAAATTAACTAACAAACTTGATATATCTGTATAGAATCTTGACAAATAGAACACTGAAAAAGTTGAGTTAATGTCAGTGGAGCATGAGACAAACATATGTAGAAAAATGAGAGATCAAACCTTATATGCGAAATCTTAAGTCTTATCATTTGTATGGCTAGGCTTCGCAAACGAAGATCCAGGGAGGGCTCCACCCACGCTCCTNTCCTGAGTCTTATCATTTAATACACTGTTTAAACCAACTCAAAAGTTATGGCAATGACAATGGGATAAGATGATGTCTGCAACAAAGTACGAGCTGAAAATATATGTCCCTATCCTGTTTGAAAAATTGAAGAAGCTACTGTGCCTCCAGAGGAGCTACCTTGGACAATGACACGCTTTATCTACTGTATTTTGTTTTGCTTGTGAAAAACAAAGCTATAAATGCTTTCAGTGACCAGTAAAATGGATTCTTGTGCCATTTTGTTACTACTTGAGTCATCAGTTCAAGAAAGGACCTTTAAAAAAACCACGTGTTCCAACCTTCCATGCAGAAGCTCACTGTCTAGTCACATCTTGAAAATCTCCATTGATGAGGACTTTACCACATCTCTGAGGAGGCTGTTCCAGTGAGTGATTGAGATTAAACGTCTCCCAGTGTAACTCGTACACATTGCCCTTTGTCTTCTCCATGTAGCTCCATATGAGAAGATACCCTCTATTCCCTTTGTAGCCACCCTTTAGGCACTAGAATACTGTGATAATGTCCCTATTGCAGAGGCACACACAACATAAGGCAGTGATAGCTACCCAAAATGAGGATTTATTGTGAACAAAATTACTTAGCATTTCTTCTGCCAAAGTTAAATTATAATTGTAATTGCAAATATCAATTGGGAATATGAAACTACACAACCACAAAACTAAATCATAAGCTTTAAGGAATATTCCAGTTACAAAGATGAAAAAAAAGTATGCATGTTAACTCATAAAAGGAAAACCTCCCACTTGAGGGTACCCAAAATATACATTCACCAAAGAGAGGATGAGGACTCACTCAATCCACAGAAGTACCTTAGATGGCACTCTAGCCTAAGGGGAGAATTCTGACTGCAACCACTTACGTCTTGAAGACCAAGTCAAATTACATTTCTGGTAGGTCTCCTTTATACCCCAGTCAAGGATGCTGTGGTCATTCCTAATTAGTTGGAGAGACAAACCCAGAACAAAAAGCCCAGATGCTGAGGCACTGAATGAATGGCTTAATTGTAGTGATGTGCCAAGCTGAGTCTTATCAGGCATCTGGCAGACCCTGGCCTTTATGTCAGGTGTCTGTCAGATTTTTGTGTTTCTGTTAGATTTTCTCATCAGGGCAGTTTGCACCTGCCACAGTCCCTCTGGAACCTTCTCTTCTCCAGTGAGAAAGAATCTACCTCCTTCAGTGGCTCCTCATAGGACAGACTCTCCAGCCCTTCTAGAATCATAGAATCATAGAATGTTAGGGTTGGAATGGACCTAGAAAGATCATCTAGTCCGACCCCCCTGCCAGAGCAGGATCACCTAGATGAGGTCACACAGGAATGCGTCCAGGTGGGCCTTGAATGTCTCCAGAGAAGGAGACTGCACAGCCTCCCTGCACAGCCTGTTCCAGTGTTCTGTTACCCTCATTGTGAAAAAGTTTTTCCTTATGTTTACACTAAACCTCCTATGCTCCAGCTTACTCCCATTCCCTCTTGTCCTAACACTGCATGAAATTGACAAGAGCCTGGCTCCGTCATCCTGATAACTCATCCTTAATGTATTTGTATACATTGATGAGGTTCCCCCCTCAGTCTTCTCCAGCCTAAAAAGACCCACCTATCTCAGCCTGCCCTCATAGGGTAGATGATCCACTCCCTTAATAATCTTGGTGGCCCTGCACTGGACTCTCTCCAGTAACTTCCTGTCCTTCTTGAACTGTGGGGCCCAGAACTGGACACAGTATTCCAGGTGGGGCCTCACCAGGGCAGAGTAGAGGGGAGAATAATCTCCCTCAATCTGCTGACAACACTCTTCTTAGTGTATCCTAGGATGCCATTGGCCTTCTTGGCTGCAAGGGGACACTGCTGGTTCATGGTCATCCTCTTGTCCACCAGGATCCATAGGTCCTTTTCCCCAGAGCTGCTCTCCAACAGATCAGCCCCAGCCTGTACTGATACATGGGGTTGTTCTTTCCCAGATGCAGTAGTTTGCACTTGCTCCTGTTAAATCACATTAAATTTCTCCCTGCCCAGCTCTCCAGCCAGTCCAGGTCACACTGGATGGCAGCACAGCCTTCTGGTGTGCTAGCCACTCCTCCCAGTTTTGTATCATCTGCACACTTGCCGAGGGTACACTCCACGCCCTCGTCCAGCAATGGACTCAGCACTGACCCTTGGGGGACACCACTAGTCACAGGCCTCCAGTTAGACTATGCTCCACTGACCTCAACTGTCTGGGCTCTGTCCTTCAGCCAGTCCCCGAACCACCTCACTGCACAATCACCCAATCCCTACTTCTTAAGCTTGACTGTGAGGACACCATGGGATACAGCATCAGAAGTTTTGCTGTAGTCAAGAAATTCCACATCCACTGCCCTCCCCTCATCTATCCATCTACTTGTGCCATCAAAAAAGGCTATCGGATTAGTAAAGCATGACTTCCCTTACGGAATCCATGTTGACTACTCATGACAAGCCTCCTTTCCTCCACATGTTTTGAGATGGTGGCAAGAAAATCACCTTTCCAGGAATGGAGGTGAGACTCACTGGCCTATAGTTCCTCAGGTCCTCCTTCTTGCCATTTTTGAAGATTGGGATAACATTGGCCTTCCTCCAATCCTCAAAGGACCTCACAAAGATTATGGACAGTGGCCTAGCTCTGACCTCTGCCATCTCCCTCAGCACTCATGGGTGCATCCCATGGAGTCCCATGGACTTGTGGATATCCAGTTTGATCAACTGATCTCTGATCCAAGTCTCTTTGACTGAGGTAAAAACTTCTTTCCTCCAGACTTCCTCTGTGGTCTTGAAGGTCTGGGACTCCGGGCAGCCAGCCTCAGTAGCAAAGACTGAGGCAAAAGTGGCATTCATTAACTCCACATTCTCTGCATCCTTGGTCACCAGGGCACCCACTTCATCCAGCAGAAGCCCACATAATCTCTAGACTTCCTTTTGCTTCCAACATACTTGAAAAAGCTTTTCTTGTTGTCCTTGACTTCCCTTGTCAGGTTTAGTTCTAAGGAGGTCTTAGCTTTCCTTGTCGCATCCCTGCATCCTTTAACAACCTCCATGTATTCTTTCCAAGTGCCCTACCCCTTCTTCCATGCTCTATATATTTTCTTCTTCTACTTAAGTTTATCCAGTAACTCCCTGCTAAACCATGCAGGTCTCCTAATTCTCTTACTTGATTTCCTACTCTTTGGGATGCACTGATCCTGATCCTGGAAGAAATGATGCTTGAATGTTAGCCAACGTGCTTGGGCCCACTTATCTTCCAGAGCTCTGTCCCACANTGTTCTGTTACCCTCATTGTGAAAAAGTTTTTCCTTATGTTTACACTAAACCTCCTATGCTCCAGCTTACTCCCATTCCCTCTTGTCCTAACACTGCATGAAATTGACAAGAGCCTGGCTCCGTCATCCTGATAACTCATCCTTAATGTATTTGTATACATTGATGAGGTTCCCCCCTCAGTCTTCTCCAGCCTAAAAAGACCCACCTATCTCAGCCTGCCCTCATAGGGTAGATGATCCACTCCCTTAATAATCTTGGTGGCCCTGCACTGGACTCTCTCCAGTAACTTCCTGTCCTTCTTGAACTGTGGGGCCCAGAACTGGACACAGTATTCCAGGTGGGGCCTCACCAGGGCAGAGTAGAGGGGAGAATAATCTCCCTCAATCTGCTGACAACACTCTTCTTAGTGTATCCTAGGATGCCATTGGCCTTCTTGGCTGCAAGGGGACACTGCTGGTTCATGGTCATCCTCTTGTCCACCAGGATCCATAGGTCCTTTTCCCCAGAGCTGCTCTCCAACAGATCAGCCCCAGCCTGTACTGATACATGGGGTTGTTCTTTCCCAGATGCAGTAGTTTGCACTTGCTCCTGTTAAATCACATTAAATTTCTCCCTGCCCAGCTCTCCAGCCAGTCCAGGTCACACTGGATGGCAGCACAGCCTTCTGGTGTGCTAGCCACTCCTCCCAGTTTTGTATCATCTGCACACTTGCCGAGGGTACACTCCACGCCCTCGTCCAGCAATGGACTCAGCACTGACCCTTGGGGGACACCACTAGTCACAGGCCTCCAGTTAGACTATGCTCCACTGACCTCAACTGTCTGGGCTCTGTCCTTCAGCCAGTCCCTGAACCACCTCACTGCACAATCACCCAATCCCTACTTCTTAAGCTTGACTGTGAGGACACCATGGGATACAGCATCAGAAGTTTTGCTGTAGTCAAGAAATTCCACATCCACTGCCCTCCCCTCATCTATCCATCTACTTGTGCCATCAAAAAAGGCTATCGGATTAGTAAAGCATGACTTCCCTTACGGAATCCATGTTGACTACTCATGACAAGCCTCCTTTCCTCCACATGTTTTGAGATGGTGGCAAGAAAATCACCTTTCCAGGAATGGAGGTGAGACTCACTGGCCTATAGTTCCTCAGGTCCTCCTTCTTGCCATTTTTGAAGATTGGGATAACATTGGCCTTCCTCCAATCCTCAAAGGACCTCACAAAGATTATGGACAGTGGCCTAGCTCTGACCTCTGCCATCTCCCTCAGCACTCATGGGTGCATCCCATGGAGTCCCATGGACTTGTGGATATCCAGTTTGATCAACTGATCTCTGATCCAAGTCTCTTTGACTGAGGTAAAAACTTCTTTCCTCCAGACTTCCTCTGTGGTCTTGAAGGTCTGGGACTCCGGGCAGCCAGCCTCAGTAGCAAAGACTGAGGCAAAAGTGGCATTCATTAACTCCACATTCTCTGCATCCTTGGTCACCAGGGCACCCACTTCATCCAGCAGAAGCCCACATAATCTCTAGACTTCCTTTTGCTTCCAACATACTTGAAAAAGCTTTTCTTGTTGTCCTTGACTTCCCTTGTCAGGTTTAGTTCTAAGGAGGTCTTAGCTTTCCTTGTCGCNTGTTGACTACTCATGACAAGCCTCCTTTCCTCCACATGTTTTGAGATGGTGGCAAGAAAATCACCTTTCCAGGAATGGAGGTGAGACTCACTGGCCTATAGTTCCTCAGGTCCTCCTTCTTGCCATTTTTGAAGATTGGGATAACATTGGCCTTCCTCCAATCCTCAAAGGACCTCACAAAGATTATGGACAGTGGCCTAGCTCTGACCTCTGCCATCTCCCTCAGCACTCATGGGTGCATCCCATGGAGTCCCATGGACTTGTGGATATCCAGTTTGATCAACTGATCTCTGATCCAAGTCTCTTTGACTGAGGTAAAAACTTCTTTCCTCCAGACTTCCTCTGTGGTCTTGAAGGTCTGGGACTCCGGGCAGCCAGCCTCAGTAGCAAAGACTGAGGCAAAAGTGGCATTCATTAACTCCACATTCTCTGCATCCTTGGTCACCAGGGCACCCACTTCATCCAGCAGAAGCCCACATAATCTCTAGACTTCCTTTTGCTTCCAACATACTTGAAAAAGCTTTTCTTGTTGTCCTTGACTTCCCTTGTCAGGTTTAGTTCTAAGGAGGTCTTAGCTTTCCTTGTCGCATCCCTGCATCCTTTAACAACCTCCATGTATTCTTTCCAAGTGCCCTACCCCTTCTTCCATGCTCTATATATTTTCTTCTTCTACTTAAGTTTATCCAGTAACTCCCTGCTAAACCATGCAGGTCTCCTAATTCTCTTACTTGATTTCCTACTCTTTGGGATGCACTGATCCTGATCCTGGAAGAAATGATGCTTGAATGTTAGCCAACGTGCTTGGGCCCACTTATCTTCCAGAGCTCTGTCCCACAGGACTTTTCCAAGCAGTTCCCTGAGGAGGCCAAAGTTGGCCTTTCTGAAATCCAGGGTAGCAATCCTGCTTGTAGCTCTGAGCCTACTAATTCAGAGAGTCCCTTGGGGAGANGGAGTCCCATGGACTTGTGGATATCCAGTTTGATCAACTGATCTCTGATCCAAGTCTCTTTGACTGAGGTAAAAACTTCTTTCCTCCAGACTTCCTCTGTGGTCTTGAAGGTCTGGGACTCCGGGCAGCCAGCCTCAGTAGCAAAGACTGAGGCAAAAGTGGCATTCATTAACTCCACATTCTCTGCATCCTTGGTCACCAGGGCACCCACTTCATCCAGCAGAAGCCCACATAATCTCTAGACTTCCTTTTGCTTCCAACATACTTGAAAAAGCTTTTCTTGTTGTCCTTGACTTCCCTTGCCAGGTTTAGTTCTAAGGAGGTCTTAGCTTTCCTTGTCGCATCCCTGCATCCTTTAACAACCTCCATGTATTCTTTCCAAGTGCCCTACCCCTTCTTCCATGCTCTATATATTTTCTTCTTCTACTTAAGTTTATCCAGTAACTCCCTGCTAAACCATGCAGGTCTCCTAATTCTCTTACTTGATTTCCTACTCTTTGGGATGCACTGATCCTGATCCTGGAAGAAATGATGCTTGAATGTTAGTCAACGTGCTTGGGCCCACTTATCTTCCAGAGCTCTGTCCCACAGGACTTTTCCAAGCAGTTCCCTGAGGAGGCCAAAGTTGGCCTTTCTGAAATCCAGGGTAGCAATCCTGCTTGTAGCTCTGAGCCTACTAATTCAGAGAGTCCCTTGGGGAGAAGCCCTCAAGGGCAAAGGGGCCCAGGAAGGCTGGGCTTACTTTAAGAATGAATTGATGAAGGCACAGGAGCAGGCCATCCCTGTGTGCCGAAAAATGAGCCGGCAGGGAAGAAGACCAGCCTGGTTAAGCAAGGAACTTTTGAAAGAACTCAGAAAAGAAAAGAATGTATCAACTTTGGAAAAAGGGACAGATGAATCAACAGATGTTTAAGGATACTATAAGGTTTTGTAGAAAGAGAATTAGAGATGCAAAAGCTCAGTTTGAACTTAACCTGGCCAATTCTACCAAGGATAATAAAAAGTGCTTTTATAAATACATTAATTGCAAAAGGAGGGCCAGGAAAAATCTTGATTCCTTGTTGGACAAAGAAGG
>VWZO01003298.1:12125-23140 GCA_013396975.1 Bucco capensis
CTGAAGAAGAGGAGACTCAGGGGGGACCTTATTGCCCTCTACAACTACCTGAAGGGAAGTTGTAGTCAGGTAGGGGTTGGGCTCTTCTCCATGGCAGCTAGTGACAGGACAAGAGGCCATGGCTTGAAGCTGCAGCAGGGGAGGTTTAGACTGGACATTAGGAAGCACTTCCTCATGCAGCGAGTGATTGGGCTCCAGAATAGGCTGTCCAGGGAGGTGGTGGAGTCGCCGTCCCTGGAGGTGTTTAAGAAAAGATTGGATGTGGCACTGAGTGGCATGGATTCNGGACGTGGCACTGAGTGGCATGGTTTAGATCTTGTGGTGTATTGGGTCATAGGCTGGACTTGATGATTCTGGGGGTCTTTTCCAGCCTTGGTGATTCTGTGATTCTACTGCCCGTGATTCTGAACTCCACCATCTCTTGGTCACTACAGCCAAGGGCGCTCCCTACCTTCACATCCTCAACCAGTCCCTCTTTTTTTGTCAGTACAAGGGCCAGCAACATGCCTTTCCTTGTCAGCTCCTCAGCCACCTGCACTAGGAAGTTATCAATAACACTCTGGAAGAACCTACTGGACTACATGTGTCTGGCTGTGTAGCTTTCCCAGCAAATGTCAGCGTAATTGAAGCCCCCCATGAAAACTAGAGCCTGTGATTGGGAAGCTACTTCCAGCTGTTTGTAGAAGGCCTTGTCAGCTTCCTTATCCTGATCAGGTGGCCTGTAGTAAACACCCACTACAATGTCTCCCATACTAGTCTCCCCCTTAATCCTTACCCACAAGCTTTCAACCTTCTTTTTATTGCTCCCCAGGAAGAGCTCGATACATTCCAATTGCCCTCCAATTGGAGAGAGCAACTCCACCACCTCACCTTTCCTATCTTTCCTAAAAAGGACATAGCCGTCCATGACAGTGTTCCAGTCATTTGAGCTGTTCCACCATGTCTCAGTTACTGCAATGAGATCAGGGTCCTGAGATCGCACACAGATCTCTAGTTCATCCTGTTTGTTCCCCATACTGTGTGCATTCACCATCATCATGGCTAGGCTTTGCGAACGAAGATCCAGGTTGTCGTCAAACTATTTTCCTGCTGGAAAAATATACTGCATGCATTAGTGTACAGGCATTTGAGCAAGTAACCACTGCTAGAGTACCGCCTGACTGGTACAAATCCTGAGGTAGCCATGGAGCTAGGACAACACCCCACAAATGTCACAGGCTTGTTTCCTGCTAGCCAGGTTTTTCCCCTTCCCCCCTTCGAATTTAGTTTAAAGTTCGATTAATGAGCCCAGCCAACTCCTGTGATAAAGGCTCCCCTTTTGAGACAGATACTCCTCATCTTCCGCCAGCAGGCCTGGCGTCATGTATATTGACCCATGGTCAAAAAACCCAAAGTCTTGCTGGTGGCACCAGGCTTGAAGCCAAGAATTGATCTGGTGGTTCCTCCTCAGTCTGTCTGGGTTGGTCCCTGCAACAGGAGGCGGGGGGAAATAGAAGAAAACACTACCTGTGCTCCCACTCCCTTGACCAGTTGAACCAAGGCTCTGAAGTCTCTCTTAACAGCCCTCAGATTTCTTCTTTTGAGATCCTCACTGCCTAGTTGGAAAATCAACAATGGATAATAATCTGTGGGCAGTACAAGGGTAGGAAGCTTTCTTATCACATCTTTAACTCGGGCCCCAGGGAGACAGTAAACTTCCTTTTGAAGTAGGTCTGGTCTGCATATTGGGTCTTCTGTTCCTTTCAGAAGGGAGTCACCTATAACAATGACTCTTCTGTTTTTGGTAGAAGAAGTTTGGATGCTGGGCTTGGCCTTCCTTAATCTGGGAATACTTCCAAGCTAGATGATTCATCTTGCTCATTGGCTGGCTGCACTTGTAGGGTGCTATACCTGTTCTTCAAGGGCACCTGGGAGGTTGGGGGAATAACTGAGGCAACACACATTTGCTACACTGTGCTATGCTGAGCAGGAACTTGTTACCACTGCTCCCTGTCAAGGGGCTGGGGGGAGGTGGAAATGGACAAGGCAGGGGTTTGCTTGCTGTCTTGACCATGGACTTTTTGGTTTGTACTGTGCAGATATGTCTCCCAAAGAACATGCCTCAGGGATGGTCCAGGGGCCCCCTGTTCCTGGGTGCTTTGTGGCAGGTGCTGCCTTTTTTGATTCAGTTTCAGGGAGGGAAGAGCCTGGCTCCACCAGTCAATCTCTTCCCCAGTCTGCCTTATGCTCCTAAGCCTTTCCACTTTGGCTTGCAGCTTTTCAATCTTATCTTGTAGCTGTGCTGCTCAGATGAGCAAATCATCTACCTGCTCACACTGTGCACAGCCCCCTGCTACCAGAGAGAGGCTAAGACACTCCCTGCAGCCTGCAACCTGCACCATCTCATCCTTCTGTGGGATCTCTCTCTGGGTCGCCACCTCCCAACAAGCTAAGGCTTTCTTCGTAGTAATAACCATTGTTAGATATTTCCTAGGCAAGTGTCAACTTGCTTACATAGCTCATCTCTGAAAACTGAACAGGGGAGAGCACCCTTCTGTGTGCCCTCCCTTTGCGCCCTGACTTCACAAACTGTCTTCAAAAACTGCCTCACAAACTGCCCCACACCTGTTTGCCCTCTCCTGTTTGCCCATGCTCTGGGTTGCCACGCTCCCTAAGCCCGGTTAATATAGGAGAGGGCGTATCAACCTATAGTACTGATCGCACCCAGCTGACTTCACTTTGCCTTGATTGGTTGCCCTGGGCTTCCATGTCTGAGAGCAGCATCTGGGACAGCATCCAGGGCAGGGGACGTGACACAGCTCATGGGGTCCCTGGAGTCGGGTCCCATCCTGCTCAGTCAGATCTTAAAATGCCCTCCCCTGAACTTACCTTGCTAGCAAACTGTGCTCTTTCAGTGCTCACTCGCAGTCAAATGAATCATCTTCTTGGCCCTCCTTGGACCCTCTCCAATCTGTCTGTGTCTTTTTGCATTGTGAGGCCAGAACCAGACTCAGTACTCCACGTATGGCCTGAGAAGCACTGAGTAAAGGTTTACAGAGATATATTCACAGAATCATAGAATATTAGAATATTTATTAGAATATTAGAATGGTTTGGGTTGGAAGAGATCTTAAAGATCATCTAGTTCCAACCTCCCTGCCATGCACAGGAACACCTTGTATCAGGTTTCTCAAACCTCATTCAACCTGGCCTTGAACATTTCCAGAGCATGGGCATCCACAACTTCTCTGACCAATCTGTTTCAGTGCCTTATCATCAGTGTTTTAAAAAATAAAATAAATGTAAGCAAATATAAACTAAAACCAAAACAAAATTACTAAGATAGATAGAAAGCATTTCATTTCCCCCAGTTTTCAATATGGCACTTAAATAGCTCCCCAACTCACAATTATTTTTATTTTTCTAATTCTTTTGGAGATACTTACTTGAGAGGTACCAAACCTTATATTT
This sequence comes from Bucco capensis, assembly GCA_013396975.1. Classification (NCBI taxonomy): domain Eukaryota; kingdom Metazoa; phylum Chordata; class Aves; order Piciformes; family Bucconidae; genus Bucco; species Bucco capensis. Next base: position 15,576 of record VWZO01003298.1, read on the forward strand.
CAAAATGATCCCTGATGTGTAGTTCACCATATTTGTATGTCTATATTTAATACTGCTTCAATCCAGTAATACTAATAAAAGTTTCTATTATTTCCAAAGACTAGTCTGTTTCATGGAAATTATATGGGTTGCCCTGATAGAACCTTTTATGCAAATACGAACATTTTTTAATATAAGTTCTAAATTCTAAAATATGAATACCAGAGGTATCAGCTCTGAGAAAAACACCTCTCTGTGGCCTCACCAGGCAATTATCAACACCAGTCTAACTTTAAAGTCTTTCTGTGCCTTAGTATTAGTATTAGAAGTTGCAGTACTAGTGAAGATCATGTTGCTAAAATATATGATAACCCAGGAACCAGTAAAAAAATATAGCTTGCTCTATAAGGGATGTGCCAAATTTCATGCCTCTGTTATTTCTCAAAATGATTATGTAGAATAGGACCTTGTCATATGTCTTTTTTTTCCATCTCTCCTTATTTTAATATCTGTGGGCCACCAAATCAGATTATGAAGATAAACTTATTCTTAATAATGGTCTCTGAACCCTACCTACCCTTTGCTTCTGTCTGCCCTGTGCTTTATTCTTCAGCAACTAAACAGGTATTACTCTTCCATGTTTACTATTACTTTCTGAAACATGTAAAGATACTGCTTTAAGTAAGGCCAGTACTATTACTTTATTAAGAAAATGGGAGTAACCTTCATTACAGTAAAATTACAGTGCTGTATTATCCAGGAGAAGGAATGCAGGGATAGTGGTTGACCAACTCTAAAGATGCCTATATGTTTTATAGCAATCATCAATACCCCTAGCTATCTGCTATCCTCTTTTTATCAGCGTGCTTGTAAAAGGCGCTGATGAGGAGCGTGGATGGAGCCCTCCCTGGAGCTTCGTTCACGAAGCCTAGCCACGACCAATACCCCTAACATTCTATGATTCTGTGATTCTACGATATGTAGTAAAAGGGGGATTACATTAGAACACACGATATCTTCACAGATATCTTCAAAGATATTTGTAGCTGTATGGAAAAACACTGAGACACAAGCAAACAGCAAGGGTGCAGGGCAAGAGAAAGATGTTTACCTCAGAAGATACAAAGGGTGTGGTTGCTCTGTGGAAGCAACCTTTGTTTCTTCCCCCAGCCAGTCTGCTAATGGAGGAGTTGGCTTTGTCTCTAAATCACCCAGCCTTTAAGGCCTTGATGGCCCTTTCCTTATATGGTGGGTGAACCTGGCTTGTTTTTTGTTTTGGGTCAGGTAAACATCACACCTGTGTTGGGTTACCTTTCTCACCTTTCAAGATCTATATTTTATGAATATTCCACAATAAAGTTGTCTTTGCTGTTATACCCTGAGATGCAAAGTCCATGGTTATTAATCTGACCTCCGACAGATATTTGTAGGAAAAAACTTTGCAGGTACAAAAGCATACTAAGGCTTGAGGGAAGTCATTAAGAACTATTACCGTTTTTCCTGATTAGTTCTGAGCTTTGTTCTTAGAAGTAACATGGGTTTTTTAATTCAAGACACAGCTTTGTAGTTTATTATTTATTCATGCTATAGGATTACCTATATTTTGGATTTTTCTTAGGATTCACAAAAGTCTGATTGTTGTTGAAAAGTAATAACCTAGTAATCTCAAAAGAGGGAGAGGATTTGCAGACTGTCAATAAACATGTCAAAAGGAAGTTAAATCCACCAGCTAATTAATTAAGTCTCTACAGATGAGCAGAGAGAGACTAAAGTATGTTTCAGAAGACTGTCTATATAGTGAACTGATTACTTGAATGCATTTGTTACCTGAATAAATATGAGTTTACAGACTTCACTGCTCCATTTTATTCATCTTCTTTCTCAGTAATGAAAGTGTTTCTGACAAACTGATTTAGTTATCCTTGCTCCATACTAACCCTGTGAGAATCTCCAGGAAAGAACATGACATTTTCATTGAGTACCTGAGTACCACAGAAACAAGGTTGTTAGAATAAGTGACTGTTAAACAACTGATTTTAGTCAGAAATACCTTGAAAAACCAAAGCATTAATCCTGTTTATTGTTTTTCTCTGTGAGGCATCACTTTTCATCTCTGGATGAAGATCATATTTTCTTTTAATAGAACTTAATTAGAGAAATTTGGAACACAATGTTGCCTTTGTGTCAAGGACTTTGGGTCATGTATTTGTCTGTTAAAAAAAAAAAAATATCGTATTTTTCTTCAACGAAGGTGAATACCCACATGTACTTAAAGAAGTCCAAAAGCTAGGCCTTCAAAGAAAATATAAAGCATTTTTGTAGTGGTCATAGCATCACAAACCTCCAGATTTAGTATTACAATAAGTCAAGAAGAAAAACTTACTGTGGCTGTCAACACAGTTCCTGTAATTTTTCAGAGAAATAAGCACTGCAGAAGAGAAGGACGAAGTCTGACATAATGCAGATGGGTTTTGTTGGTGGTTTTCTGTCATCACTCCTTAACTATTTCTTTAAGAGCATTTATTCCCATTTGTGAAAACTCAATCATTTTGACTATTCAGAGAAAATTTCTAAATAGCCATGTTTCTATTCCATGCCATAAATTCATAAGCCTGATATTTATTAGGAATAGAAACACTTTCTGTTATACTGAATATAGCTTTAGTGCACAGTATTGAATGTAAACATAAGATATGCAATAATTGCAAATGCAGCATATATTGAGATATGGACAATAGTAAGAAAATATTTCCACATATTCAAACCCTGATTTGAATATAGGTATGTCTCTTGTTTGTGTAACAGTGGAAAAAGGTAAAAGGAGCTAAGGAAAAAGGTTTTGAAATAAAAATTATAGAAACTTTCTTAAGCTGCTGTCTAAATACATCTGTATTTGGCACAAACTGATCTTTAAAACTGAGAACAATAGGACAGAGTAACAACCCAGTAGCAAAGAAGGAGTGAAAGTCAGTGTTACCAGGCTTTGAAATTACTGCAGTCCAATGAGATTTCAGCAGAACCTCAATAGATTTAGGGAAGCGTATACTGGTGAAGAGTAACAGCAGAAGAAACAAATGGTAATCATAGTATGTAACAGTTGTTAGATAGCATCTGCAATCAAAAGAAGATGCTTTGCACATTATTCTAACTGAAATGCAATTCTTCATCCCGTAGATACTGTGAGCTTGATCCAGCTCCTTCTTAACTGTGACTGGAAAAGGAAAACTTTGCTTTTTTTTCAGTGATATGTTGTTGGTCCTCAGAGTTAATGGACATTTCGAAAGATTGATCACATATTTGTACATACTACAACAGAAAATGAAGGCTGAATAACACGTTTTTTCTTTCAAATAGTTCCCTGCAGTTTTGTCTCCAGTTCTGCCAATATACTGATGTGCAGTTTTGTGAATAAGCTCTATCGAGTTTCAATGCAGCTTTTTGTAAGTCACATATCCTTCTGTTCTTCCCCTGTTTGAATGGTACTATCAAAATACACTCCAGCTGTGGTTTTGGATGGTAGCAAATACTGTAATATTTTGCCATTTTTCTCTACATTATTGTGTTGTAATGTCTCTGTTTTGTTTCCAGGCTCAGAATTGGAAATGTAGTTGTATTCAAAAAACAGTTGAGGCAGTAGATATTCACAGATATGTATCCATGACATACTGAGGGCATAGAAAAGTCATCCCAGAAGAATGATTAAGTTACTTCAGCAAATGGTAAGACCTGGGTTAAAAAACATATAGTAACAAATTTTCATCAATTAAATTAAGGAAGTATTCATACTGCACATGAAAATACCTGATATTAGAATGAAATTATTGACGTTTCCTCACTGGAAAAGCATGGAAAGTATCATGATTTGTAAAGGAATATTTTTTAATGGATATTACAATTACAAAATCAAACAAGACTGAAGGAAGAAAAAAAGCTAAAATGTTTAGCATGTGACATCAAAGACTGCCAAAGAGAAATTCTAAGCCTTTCCCCCCAACTAGTTAAAATATAGTGCCTTGACTTAAATTCATTTATATTGGAAAAATAGAATGTTCTCAAAATATATCATAAATTGTATTGACTGCAAACTTCACCCTTTCAGCCCTGCAGGACAATATAAGCATGAAAATATAAAGCACAAAGTATGATAAAAAAAAGTTGTGTGCATCAAAACCTCTTTAAGCTATAATTAATTCATATTAAGATACCTTGTACTCTTTTTGAACGTCAGTGTCATAGGGTGACTAAAATTGAAGAGAAAGAGACATTAAGGATCTTCTGTACGTCATATTCCCTTTGAAGAGAGACATTTCCCCTTTAAGAAGATGAGAGCTGAATTTTTTTCTTTTTCTCTCCCTTCCTTCACGCACGAAAGAATTGCCGGAAGGAACTGATAAGGAAAATAAAAGTTGCAGCTGCGCACTGTGTTTGAAGCCTGTGAGATTGCAGGGACAAATGAGAAGCAAGCAGCTGAATCACATGGAGAAGGACATTGATAGTCTATATAAGGGTCTAGTTGTTTCCTGGTTCTCTCTCTTCCTTCTTCCTGCTCTCCTGCGGCTTCCCTGGACTCAGCTCTTCCCCTCTGGTATTTGTACGTCTCCCCCTTCCCAGGGTGAAAGTAAGGGGGGAGCGGAAGGTCCTGATAAGGAGGGGTGGTTGATTTACATGCCTGACAGCTTTTGCCGGCAGTCAGGCACTTTGATTATTAGGAGGGAAAAGGGCTGAAGCCGTCTTGAACTAACAAGCTTATCTTCCCTATCATTTATCCCTCTCATACTGTTGTATCATTTAAATATAGATAAAGCTATTCTTAAATATTCATTATCTGCGTGCCTGGTGCTTTTATTTTATTTTGCTGTCCCCATTTGGGGAGAGGGGGCATCTCGGAGGCCCTCTCGAAGAGATTGTCCTCTTGATCCTAGTAAATCCTCAGTTCTTCTGGTCAAACCAGGACAGTCAGTCTTCCTGTACTATAAATCCAAGCTATTGTAAGCAATGAAACAAATATATTTGAGATGATTGCTATTACCACATAATTGGAAATAAGATGGACTTTTCACTGCTGTTCTAGGAGTATGCCCCTTTCTCACCTCCAGCACTCCTCAGCATGTTGTAAATTTTAAGCTTCTTTTTTAAGTCCTTTGGTTCTTATAGAAGGATCTGGAGAGGCTACTATTGTTTTTCTGTCTTCTAACAGGGTAAATGTGAACTTTTATTACATATCCTGACCCTAATTTATGATTCATGTAAGTTTGTTATAAATCTTCTAGTATCTTCTTAAATCACTTTGGAGATCATAGAGATGCAAGAAGTGCCTTTAGATAAACATAGTTTTAACAATACAAACATAGCTAGGATACTGGTCACCTTCTGAATTAGGTTCTGAATCAAGAATCAGAGATGTTTTGTGTCACTCGAACACTTAAGAGAGTTGAAAGGTCAATTTGCATATATAAGTGTGTGAGTTATTTGTAATTGTAAATATTTTATAGGGTGTGGGGTTTTGCATTTTCTTAAAAAATATATAAGGTATGAACCCATATGCAAGTATTATAATTCATAAACAGGTATCTTGTTAAAAGGCATTGATCTCCCCATATTCATTGCATAGTAGTTGAGTAACATTTCCCAGGTTTAAGTGCACTATTATGTATTTGGGAATGTTTTCAGTGCATTCTTGCATTCCTTCAATAGATAAAATTCTTTTAGAATTCTCACTATGTAACAGTAACATGTATTTAGTTTGTTTTGAAGCAGTGTGCTCTCTAAAGACTGCAGTTATTCATCCTCATTATTAGAATCTATTTTGTTCCATCAGTCCATCATGTGGGTAACTCATTTTGATACCAGGAATACGAACCAGGATTCAAATTATTCTGAAATGTTTGTAGTACTATATATTCTATTTTAGTAACTTAGCAATGACTACACATGTGGAAATAAAGGATATTGTTTATTTCATGTAAGCTTAGGGTCTAAAGTCAGTGATGCTCTAAGAGCTCTGGCACCAATACAACATCAACAATCAAAAATTTTATTTGGCAATATGTAGGGACATCTAAAATCTAATTGAACTATGAACAGGGCATAATTATATTTAAAATGAAAACTTTAAAAAGTAACAATTCCTTGAAAGAATATTAGGTTATCATTTACATAACATTTAGAAAAATATACAACTAGAGTTCCTGAGGCTTTTAATTCAAGTCAGCCAAAGATATTTTCAATATTTTCATGTCAGTTTATTTTGCAGGTTTAGGCATAGTCTGAAAATCACTTGGGGTTTCCTGTGGCCCCTGGTGTGATAACTGTGCTGACAGCAGAGGGAGCATTAAACNAGAGCCTACCCTGGATCTTCGTTCGCGAAGCCTAGCCATACATACATTTTGCACATTTGAACTCTAGCTCCAAGGAATGTACAGCACATATATGTGATGTCTGAAAGGCAGTTTAGATAACCTTGGATTGTATTATAATTCTGAATCTCTTACTTTGTTTTTTAGTTTCTCCCTTGCTGCAAGGCTGGGAAGGAACATACTGCTCTTAGAAGACAACTAGTTTGATGGAAAGTAAAGAAGTGGTTTTGCAAGTATATTGTCCACAATGTACACAAACAATTCACTTTCCGTATTTTCAGTGCCTTAATTTACCTGGAGAATCTGCTTTTACAAATTTTGAATTCTATCAAACATGTTATGTATGGTGAAAATAGTTAGTCTCCTTTCACCAACTGTACACATTAATGTAATTGTCAGTGGTATTAATCTATTTATAAGGCTAACTGCCTTACAGGGTTCCTCATCTGACTTATATTTCACATGGAAGCACACAGGTTTTTAGCTTCTACTTTAGGTATTACACAGCTTGAATGCAAAGAAGAAAGGTGGGGTTAGTGCCAGGAAGAACAGCCAAGTAGTTCCAATTCAGGTAAATTACTCAAGAGGAAACAGCCCTACAGTGATGTTGCTTTGATTTCTTTATGGGGCTCCCAAAAGTGACAGATGCCTCCAGGCCTCCAAATTAGAAAATCTAGATCCACTTCTAAGAAAAGCACAAGCTGAGCTTTTTTTGTAGTTTGACTTCAAGAAAAGATAATGCATATGTACCACAGCTACTCAGGTGGAAAGCTGTAGGTTGCTCATTAAAGGACTAAATCATGGGCTGCAGTGACTACCAGGTTGTTTAAAGCTTCTCTGCTGTATAATTAGCCTTCAAGCTCGCTGTTGTCTTTTTTTTTTTTCTTTTTTTTCTGTTATTTTGTATATTGAATCACATGGAGCAGTTAACACTTCAAAATCAGTTACACTGAAATACAAAGAAATTCCGTAACATCAAAAGGGATTTCATATCCCTTGGAAAGATGTTGAGAGGGTCGGGGGCTCAGATAGCGTTCCCCTCTCTCCTCCCTGTAGCAGGCTGGGACCCTTGGAAACAGAGTCAAATTGACAGGGTGAATGAGTGGCTGCGTGGCTGGTGTCGGGATCAGGGCTTTGGGTTTTACAATCTTGGGCGTAGCTTTGAGAGGCCAGGAATGTTAACTAGGGATGGATTAAATCTGACTAAGTGGGGCAAGAATGTTCTGGGGA
>VWZO01003313.1:2847-15648 GCA_013396975.1 Bucco capensis
TGGACTAGATGACCTCCAGAGGTCCCTTCCAACCCTAACCATTCTATGATTCTATGATTCTTTGATTCTATGATCAGCAACCATGGCTTAAGCAGTTGTTGCTCCCTATGTTATGCTGTGCAAGTATTTATGTGGCTATTCAGCACACGAGAACTCATGGAGAAATAACCCATTAGTACTTTATTGCCTATTTGTTTTTCCTGGGTTATTTTTCAGGTTGTCATTTCCTTGGCGTGGTTCACTGCGCAGCTTCATAAACGCCTAAGTGATAGAGCTTTGAATGCCCAAGCCCAGGACAATTTAAATGGCCTTATCAGGATAAGTGCCTCTTCCTGTTAAAGTGTCCTTTTTTGGATCATATGGCCAAAACCAGTTGTTTTATTTTTTCCCTGCCCGGCTCTGTCAGCTAGTCTAATAAATGATGATGCTTCTCTTTTCAGGCTCTACTTTTGGTTCCTCAGTGGGCCTCTGTGTGAACAGAGCATGACTGAAAGCTAGTTCACCATGGCAGGCATCTAAGTCAGGAGAAGGCAAGTCAGTGATAGACCAAAAGCCCCTTCCACTCATTGATGTAGGACTGCTCTGAAAAGCTCAGGCTGCTGCTTGGTGGCAGCTCTGTATTTCCTCAGCCCTCCTCAGTTGCTCTTGCACTGCCCCTCCTGCTGTGCTAGCTCAGCTCACAACCTAGTGACCACCACAACAACAACAAAGAGTATTTTTTATCTGAATCAGTTTCCTACTCAGATAATTTCATGAATGTGCCCTGGGCCATGGCAGGGAAGGTGATACAAAAACAAGTGATGCCTGTGTTTGCCCTGGCACAGTGCTGCTGAAAACTTAACCAATCCATTGTTACCTCTCTTAGTTTGAGTTGCTGTGTCTAAATGGCTCCACATTTAGACAAACACTTCCTGCTTCTAGATTGATGACATATTTGAATGGTTACACTGGTAAAACTTGTAAGTGGAGCAGCAGTTTTCATAGCTTATTTTTCCTGTTCCCTAGAATGAAGAATACAGCAAAATGTCAATTCTTCCTGGTAAAATTGGCTGAGCTTCAGCTTTTGACAGTGTTAACAGTCTATTGTGGTATGAATATTTTACATTCATAGTCAAGACACAAAGTCTCTGAGCACAGATTAGATTTTTGTTAATACAGTTATCTACTGGCCCCGGTGCATCAAAGTGCCCTAACCCTCATGAGGGAATCAAACAGGACTTCAATTTCTTTCTTATTATAAAGGTAAAGGAAGTATTCCTGGGATGTGTCTTAGTTCTGTTTCTTTTTTTCCCCCCTCTTAAAGTAACAAAGTATATTTTTTATTTCAAAGCAACTTCCATTTTACACTAGTATATGTAGGAAATTTACAAAACATTCTCTTTGCAGTATCTCTAGTTACAGGAGAGTTAACATTATTTAAATATGGAAATTACTTTAATCTCTGCAAAGTCACAATTTATATTTAAGTAATAAGAAAATGTCATGAACCTAGAAAAACAAGCTAGCCATGCAATTAGCCCTTTGAATAAAAAACCACTGAGATGAATGAGAATTGAAGTGATTCTTAAGCTATCTATAATACCAGTCTTAATCCTGTGCCATTTACGTCAGTAGAAATAAAGAAATCATGGATCAAATTGATAGTAGTCCCATAGACTTTAACCTTATTCCTACTAAAATTCAGAAGTTAACATGCACAGGTAATGTGGTCAGACTTGCAAAGAGAAATCCTGAACACAGTAAGTTAATGGGAATTGTTACAGAGTATGATTTTTTCTCCTTACTATCCTACTGTAGATTTAAAAAGATAATGCTACTTATATTCTCTAAACATTATCTTCACAAGAAGATGGTCTAGATTTTTTTAAAATAAATGAACACTTGCATTCTGAAGAAGACAGAAAAATACCAAGTTCTTAAATTGATGAGTTTTCTTATGCCTAGGTTCATTTTGGTTTCGATTATCAGTAACGTAGTGAGTACACCAACAAAGCTCTAAAAGAAAGTAGTTCTGCTGCTCATGCACTAGAACATTTTTGTAAGTATTAAAAAATACAGTTACCACGCCCTATGTACACTGATTATGTGCTATGTATGATCATACAGATGTATAACCTTAGTTCCTCCCAAAGTTAACTACTCCTGTGTGACAGCTGACAGATTCATATATTTATAAAATGTACTCTGGGCCAATTGACCCACACTATGGCATTTATACCCTTAAATTGTGTGTTATCATGTAATAAACAAAGAAACAAAAGCTTGTTTTTTAAGCTAGCTTCACTTGTGTGTTACCAAACATCAAAATAATTCCAGCTCAGTGTTCAGTGGTGAGCTCCCACTGACTGCAGAGCACAGGGAGAAATACTCATGGCAACCTGTGTTGCTAGGCAGATGGATGATTGTGTTTTGTTCCAGCCACTGTGTTCTCGGGGTTCATGGCTTCACTTCTAGATATAATTACTGGCAATAAAGTCTGAAGGTTAAAATATGTGGGTCTCTAGGGCCATTTCTGTGCCTGGTTGGGATGTGGAACAGCACCTTGGCACTTACATGTAAAAGTGAGAGGTTTTTTTCTGCTGCAGCTCTTTAGGCATAGTCCCAGAGGCCAAGCACTGCCAGTAGCTCCTTGACATTGAGGAATGTTTCTGAGGGAAAGAAATGCTTCCTTTTTCTTAGCAATTCATTTGTAATGCACATTGAGTCACTTTTCCTCAAGTGCAGGTTTGTTGGCTGGACAGGAGCAACTGAAGATACACAGGATTGTAGCTGTATATGAGAAGCAATGGCTATTTGGCCAGGACAGTTCCAAAGCCATCCCATGGACCAAGAAAGATTTGAGATGCAGCTATTATAAGTGGCCTTCAAACTTACTTTTTCCTCTTCTTTCCCTTGAGTTAGTTCAGCCAACTGCTGAGCCTTCTCCCTCTAAAAGAACATCTCACCCTTCCTCCCTGTTTCTCCCTCACTTCTAATTGCATGGTCCAGCTTCCTGGCTATGCTGATTCAGATGCTTGTCAGACCCTCTACCAAACTTCTTAATATGGCAGACAGCTATTCACTTTTTGATGGATTGTTTTTTTACTATTTTAGTGACTCATATCTACCCTCAGTGAATGGCACACAGAGAAGTAGAGCAGTAGAGGAGGAAGAGGAAGACTTGAAGAAAGAACTGGATCCTCCCCTGTTAGCATTGGTGAATTCCACATGTCTCAAGGAATCATACCCTCCTATTTTATTTAAGAGGTCACATTTTGGGCTTCTAGATTTATTACCTGTGTGAAAAAGAAAGGAAATTCCTTGTTTATTTATCTGTTTTTTGCTGTTCTGTAGCTCACAGCAGGAAGACTTCTATTTTTCATAAAGAAAACAGGTAAGGTTAATAGGAAAATACCAGCAGCCTGTAAGGTGTTAATGGTAAAAGCAAATAATGGCAGGCATATCTATTTCTCTGTCTCTACCCACTCTGTTAGGCTTCTCCTCATCCAGTCCAAGCATAGGATCAAAACCTGCAGTAACAAAGGGAAGAAGCCAGAAGAGAAGCTATCTTCCCTCCCACGTGTCACAGAACGAAGTAGCTACCCTCAGAGCAATTTACCCAAAATCTGAAGGGAAAAATACAGCACAGGCAAGGAATAATGGAGTATTTTTCTGATTTTTATCTGTTCACTGTGTATGGTCTAGGTGAACAGACGTTTAGATAATATTCTGTGTTGAAGAAGCTGTTTCTGAGTCACTCAGATCATCTGCTGATCTCAGAGGAAGAGTGGAATGAACATGCCACATGCACTTGGGCCATTCATGTTATATTGGTGAGAAAGGGTGCTGTGACATGGAAATACCTCCTGAGTGGTAGAGTTGTACCCATGTAGCTACAAAAAAGTTACAGGTTGGCTCCTGTTGCAGAATCGTAGCTATCCATTTATTTTCTCTGTGAAGGGCAAATGGACATGCCTCTTTGTGCCTTCAGTTACATGATCCCCAAGGACCCACAGAGGGAGTTTTGTCTTCAACAAATGTTCAGAACAAAGATGTGTCTAAACATTGCAACCCTGAAGCCATGGGGGTATACTGCTTTGTAGGACACTGATTTATACCTCCTTGAATGTTCTATCTTTTACATCACTTCTACCATTTTGAAGCTGTTTTTTATTACTTAACAAAATTTCTGAATATATGCATGGAAAATACACAAAATGTGTGATGGGACCCTGATTGCTGAGATTAATGTATATGATAAAATTAGGTACAGAGACAAGGGTACCTTACAGCTATTTGACTATAGTGGATTCAGACTTTATATCAACGATGCTGGTTTCTTCCATGTTTTCCCAGAGATATTTTCTGACATTTTTTAAACAAAGTTACAAGTTTAAAAGGGTATGTTCCCTTCAAAGGAGCTCTTTAAGTATCTTGCATGCAGCAGCTGATATTTCAAGCTGTTGAATTAGTAGTTCTAGGTTTCCTTTTGCACTTGTCTGTGCCAAAATGTGATTAGTTGTTCCAGCCCACTCATTCTCTTGGTTTGAGATGTCTGTGCGTTAAGTTAGAAAGGAAATAATCTTGTGGTTCAGGTCCAATTATATATCTGCATTATAATTGTTAATTGTTAACATTTTTTTTTCCTACATGGATTTTTGGATACATGTTTCCAAGAAAGTTTAAAGCATTGAGTTCTCATTTTGAAGTGGTTTCTCACTCCATATTTTGTTCTGCTTCTTGAGACAGGCAAGACATCAAAACTCTGTGTGTCAGGAATTGGTAGAAGAAGGGGAAACAGGTGCTGACACTTGGCTGCAAGCTATTGAAATTGAAAGGAAACTCTGGGCTGGAGCAGATGATGCAAATGAAGCACTTTGATTTACAGTAGTTTTCCCAAGTGGAATCTCAATAATATAGGTTGAACAGTGCAAAATACTGTTTACTGAAAACAGCATTAGCTATAAGTCACAAAAGATTCTGCAGTTAGGCTAAAGGTATCTAACTTAAGAAGTACAAGCATCCAGGATTTGACCTATACTTGTATACACTTAGTACAATGTTTACTCCGAGGGGCTATTGTAGCAGCTCATGAGGACTGGAGTCAGCTGCTACAAAGGGACATAGGCATTGTGGTATACACAACATGTCGTAGCTGTTGTGTACTTCATGATTTCCCCTTTCTTGATTGACTTTTACACACTGCTTTTGTTGCTGTCTCTCTTGGAGGAAACAAAGACAAGCACATGTCAAACAGAAAAGGGCAGTGAGGAAAGCCAAGAGCAAGCCCTGGTGAAATTGCTTGGAAAATGTTAAAGGTAGAGGCCTGAGTGGAGTTACTGTCTTATCACGTCACATTTGCAGTAACTTCAAGAGCTACTGTAAAACACAAGAATCTCAATAAATTTGCACAGTATCTATTTTAAAGCTCAATGTTATTCATATTTTGGGTATGGCATGAAAACCTGAATGACTAAAGATTTTATTAGGGAAACATGGTAAACACTTTGAACTAGTGTAGCATTTGTAGAAGAGCTGTAAAAGCCCTGTGATGAATCAGATGGTCTGAAAAATGACATAAGAAATTTAATGCTGGGGAAAAGATTCAAGAACATGAAATTCCACATTTAGGGTATGTGAGGGAAGGGATAAGAAAGCTCCATCCTTGCCAAAACAATGTATTTCACACTTTTCTTCAGTTTCAAACATTTGACTGATGCATTACCACAGACCTACAATCAGGAACGAAAAGGTTTTCTCTGTGGAGATGTTGGAGAATAACAAATGGGATCTCTGTAAGACTGAAAGATAAGGGCTTTTCTGTCTACTGTTGCTGCATTCTCTAACTTTGGCTGCCAGAACTTCTGTTATCAATTTGAGAGGAAGCAAATCTGTGCTACTCCTCTGGTCAAACACATAATTTGATATATTTAATTAGTTTAATAAACGGTTCAAGTCTGTAGATAAACTTTCAGAGGGATCATCTTTGTAAGAGAGTATGATCAGCTGTTTTCCCAACGGAATAAAGATATATTCTCTTGGGTATCTATTATACCCCCTTTACTCTGAGTCATGTTCAGTAAAAATGCAGGAATAAATGGCTGAAAGGCAAACAGCAAATGTTAAAATGTTATAAAAAGGCGATTCTTTTAAAGCTAATAAGTTCAATGTGTTTTTTGAAGTTTCAGGCTTTCTTGAATACTGAACACATCATAACTGTTTGAGAGGTGGAGATGAATGTGTGAGGAAGAGTCATCCACACAGGCTTTGTAAAAACTTGATGTCTGACAAACACCTGCTGTAGTGAAGACAAGTTTTTAGTTCTAGGAATTTCATAAATATTTATCTTCTATGAATATATGGTTGCATCTTGCTGGAATATTAATATTTGTACACTGCAAGCATGTCTGCTCAAACACACAGCTAAATTTAAACTGCAGAGTTTTATTTAATATCACTAAGACAGAATATTTTAGCTGCTTTGGTACAATAGTATTTAGAATAAATGTTCTTTAACTTTCTAAAGCTCAGATACATGGAATTGTCTGCAACTGCCGGGAAAACTCTGTTTTTAATAGAAACAGAGTGCTGCTTAGTGGCTGGTTTAGGGGCTCATTTGGGGCCTGGCTGGAGGGATACTGGCACACAGCACCAGCCCCACCGCACAGGTCAGGTGTTGGCTTCAGCCACGCTCTCCATCGCTTTAGCACAATGGGAAGCAATGCTGTAAACCTCAGCGTCAGGTGGTGTGGGGCTCTGGGGTCTTGGTCGCAGGCTGTGCTTCCACATTGGGGTCCAAACTTTGAGCTTGATTGACGTTTTGGGGGAACTGGGGCAGTGGCTCCCCGCCTGGTGCAGTACTGGAGGCCGGCCTGCAGAGCCTCCAGCAGCCTACTTCATCTTCCATGTCCTTTGTGTGTTAGCAGGCTGCGAAGGCCGGCAGTGAGGAACTTTCCAGGGCGGAAGGAAAGCGGCTCTTCTTCCACGTCCTTTGTGTGTTAGCGAAGGTCGGCAGTGAACAGCTTTCCAGAGCGGAGGGAAAGCCGGCAGCCGGCCTCGCCGTACCCTGGCGCAGGGAACTGAGGCGACGGGCCCTCCGAGGCCTGCGTCGCTATGGCGACGGGGCGGTGCTACTGCCATGGCGGAGAAGGAGGGGAACGGCAAGGGTCAGGGTAAGGTCGGCCGGGGCCGGGGCGTCCCGTCTTGCGTTGTGTACGGGAGGGCTTGCTGGGGTGGGGGGAGAAGGGCCGCCGCTGGACGCCGGCTAAGTTGGGCCCGCCCTGCCGCGGCCTCTGGCCTCTGGCGGCGGGGTTTGGCGGCGACTCGCGGCATCAGCCCTGTGCAGGGCTGGTGCCAGGATGGCAGACGGACACACACTGAGGGACACACAGATAGCTCTCTCTCTATATATACACCAGTATATATATATATATATATTACAATATATATCTCTGTGTGTGCTTATGTGTACATATGCATATATGTATGAATATGTTGAGCTTCAGCAAGGCCAACTGCCGGGTCCTACACTTCGACTGAGCAGTCCTGTTGTCACCTCAGGGTCAGGGGCGACTCCCTGGCACTCCCTGTCATGGAGGATGCCACCAAGCACCTGCTGCAATGCTACTTGTGGGCGATAGCCATGGGTGCTGGAACAAATGCTGCCCCTGGAGTTGATGGTTGCACGGTGTGAGGTGGCTTCCAGGGTAGCCAGGACAGCTGAACCAGCTGCTGGAGCCAGTAGGTCATCGCCCCTTACAGTCTTTATTGATGCATCGGTCTCTCTCTGCCAGGAAGAAGTAATCTGTGCTGCTGATAGCACCATGGCTTATATTTAGAGGCAAGCATGTTCTACTTTATGGAGTGTTGCTAGAAATTATATTTTACAGGGTAAAGGTAATTCCTCCTGCAAGGTTATTCAAGTATCATTTCAAGGAAAACATACTATTTGTAAAACTCACAATATTACAACTTAAAAAAATCCATCCTTTGCTTAAGTAAACTTCTGTGTGTTCTAACAGTTTGTGAGTGCTGAACATTGTATTTGAAATGATCTAAATAACAGGTGATTTCCTATTATTTAGGAAAAAACCTACTATATTCCATAGAAAAATTCTGTATAAATAGTTGATATGGATGGTGCTGAATGAGTGATTTTGGCAGAAGTATTTATAGCATGCACTTTGCAGTGTAGATATCTTAAAAAATTAAGAAATAAGACTGGTGTGGCTTCCATGAGGACTGTACTAAAAGTATTATTTCTATTTTATTGATTTTTATTTTTGTTTAGTCTTGTGAAAGTGTATTTTTTGCATCTCAGTTTTGCAAATGAAGCTGAGTTATGGTACTGGCAGAGCTGGATAAAGATGATCCATAACAGCCTAGAAGTCTGCTGAACCATCTGAGAAGAGGGAATCTGGTGTTCTGGCAGAATAACAGTAATAATGGGATGTTCTGGCTTCGTGTATTTTGGGCACGCATATGTATGATGTTGAGTTTTTGCACCATTCTGTCAATCCACAGACATAAACTCTTGGAGAAGGAAGGTCATTGGGTTTTGATTGCTTGTTTAAAGACTTGTAATGCCATTTTTGTAGTTTAAAATTGAGACTACTTTGTAAGAAGTTTAATTACTGTATTACTGAAGACAGACTCTCTTGGGTTGTTTTTATACACTTGATGTTTTTTAACATCCTGTAAAACAGTATTCCCAATAGAGTATCAGATTTCATCTTCTAGAGGAAAATTGTGTTGTCATCCTAAATGACCTTGATCCATAAACTCCATTCTTGGCCCTTCCAGACTTCCCCAAGGATCATGAAAAGTGACACTGCTTGACTTAACTTGATCTATTGTGATGATGTAACACACCTAGTGGACAACGGGAAAGCTGTAGATACTATTTACTTGGATTTTAGTAAAGCCTTTGACACTGTCTCCCACCACATTTTCCTGGAGAAGCTGGCAGCTCATGGTGTAGACAGGTTTACCATTCGCTGGGTAAGGAACTGGCTGGAGGGCCGAGCCCAGAGAGTAGTGGACAATGGGGTTCATTCCAGTTGGCAGCCAGTCACCAGTGGTGTTCCTCAGGGCTCAGTGCTGGGGTTGGATCTGTTCCATATCTTTATCAGTGATCTGGATGAGGGGATCGAGTGCACCCTCAGTAAGTTTGCAAACAACCCAAAGAGGGAGAGTTGATCTGCTTGAGGGTAGGGAGGCACTGCAGAGGGACCTGGCTAGGCTGGATCAATGGGCTGAGGCCAATGGGATGAGCTTCAACAAGGATAAATGCTGAGTCCTACACTGTGGTCAAAACAGCCCCATGCATCACTATAGGCTTGAGGAAGAGTAGCTGGATTGCTGCCTGGCAGAGAAGGACCTGGGTGTGCTGGTCGACAGTCGACCGAACATGAGCCAGCAGTGTGCCCAGGTGGCCAAGAAAGCTAATAGCCTCTTGGCTTATTAAAAAATAGCATGACCAGTAGGACCAGAGAAGTGATCATCCCCCTGTACTCAGCACTGGTGAGGCCCCCCATCGAATATTGTGTTTAGTTTTGGGCCCCTCATTACAAGAAGGACATAGAGGTGTTAGAGCATGTCCAGAGAAGGGCAACGAGGCTAATGAGGGGTCTGGAGTAAAAGTCTTATGAGGAGCAGCTGAGGAAGCTGGGATTGTTTGGTCTACCTTGACTCAGGGGAGACCTTATTGCTCTCTGCAACTACCTGAAAGGAGGCTCTTGTACATCATGTTACTTGCTGAGTATTACCCACTAACTTCTGCAATTTTTGTGAATAAAATCTTGTATGTGCATGAGTGTTAATGAGATATTAAATATTAAATGTAGCTACATGTTTTATGTATGAATTTATATCCCTGCATTTGTGCTTTCAACATTGTTTGTTTTTCTTCATACCCATCTGATTATGCTTGACTGCTTAATCTTTCTGTTCTGTATATTTGTCTGTATCTTCCCTTCTATAATTCTGTTTCTTTGCCTTTTTCTGCTACTTAATTCAATCTCTGTTCTTCCATTTGCTCTCAGGTACTTTCTTTGTAATTTGACATAACATGTCAGATTTTCTAAGTTTTAATGTCTGTGATCTCAATACCAGTGTTACTAGAACCTGAATGCAAAATGTCAGACCAATAGTGCCTGAAGTAGGACTAGACAGAACACAAGACATATTTTTCTCCAGCTGGCACTTAAGAAAGTACACATGAATAGTACATAGAGGAGAGAACGCTCAGTTTTCCTATATCATTATGGTAATGTTATGTAATTGATAGTATTAGAGTTTTTCTAAGACCATATTCTTTGTGTCTGCTAGTGCATATTTAAAATGCAATTAATAAGTCATGAATTTTAATCCAAAAGGAAGTATTTTAAATAGTCTGAGCTCCTCTTTCACCCACTTATGCCCATATGAAACTGAGTCACTGGTTTGGGATAACAGATGTCCTCCAGAAAGATACCTGATTCTGATGCAAAGACCTACAGAGATGGAGAAAACCATTCAGTGATGACAGTTTTCTCTGGTAAATGATTAGTAGTTGTTCTGAGTAGTTTTGAGTTACAGCTACAATATGTGATCAGGCCTTATGGGTCCTCTTCCCCACGTGCAAACCAGTCATGTGGTGGTTGTTAGTGGAGATAGGAAAGAGTTTTCACCCTGATTTTAGTGCCTTATATAAATACAGTAAGAGTGTGTTCATTTGTGCATATATATCTACTCTTTAACTGCTCATTTTGCCACCTGGCATGCTGGTGGAATCAGAGATTTACTGCAGTTTACAAGTGGTAAGAACTAGCTACATATCCCATTCAGCTACTAGCTTCTTGCAAAGGAGCGGAGTTGCCCCTACTTCACCTGCCATGCCAAATCCTCCTGTGTCTGAAGGTAGGATATAAACCTTCCCTCTCTGTGTCACGTGGCTCTGCCTGTGTTCTCTGTCACTAGAGATACTGCAAATCTGCTATCACTGCTCATTCTGTTTGAATCTCCAAGCATAGAGAGCCTCGTAGCTGCCACTGGTACTGTATGTAGTTGTAAACTTTAATTCTACTCAGAGCATGCTTAATTAGCATGAGATTTCAAATCTGACATGGAAAAGTGCTTAAGCTGTGTACAGCTTTGGGGAATCCCACTGAATGGGATCGTATGATACTTGTGACATTTAATCACATGAGTACATTTAAGGTTCTTGCTATATTGCTATATTGAGGGTGGTGGAATACTGGAACAGGTTTCCCAGGGAGGTGGTTGGTGCCCCATCCCTGGAGGCATTCAAGGTGAGGCTTGACAGGGCTCTGAGCAACCTGATTTGTTGGGGATGTCCCTGCCCACTGCAGGGGGGTTGGACTAGATGAGCTCCAGAGGTCCCTTCCAACCCAAATCATTCTGTGATTCTGTGATCTAAAAATGTATTTTTGAATGTTTCACAAATAAGCATCAACAGTTGAAAGGTACAAAAGCTATGGATTAAACACAATAAATTTTCAGTCTAAAATACTTAATCAGATAAACTATCTCTAAAACTGGCAGTGTTTCATTTATGGAAAACCAGACAAAATTAGTATGAGTTGTTAGAAAACAGTAGCTTTCATCAGGCGCAAGCAAGCAATATTTCAGTTCTACAAGAAAATCTGAATATATGAGATTGCTTAAGAAATCAGTATGCAGTTTTATCACAGTGGAATTTACAGAAGAACACTATGAATATTTTTATATCATCTTGTTGAAGTTATTGTGAGGAATCACGTGAAGGGAAAAGTTAATAGCTTTTATTAGACTTTAATGCAATTTAGGATGGTGCCAAGGGGTGGTGGGGAGCCCCTGCCCGGCATGGCAGTCGGCATGGAGGTCGGGGTTGGGGTTGGGTCGGGTACACCCGGAGTGTCGTCCAGGGATGGAAGCCTCTGCCCAGCGTGGCTGCTGGAGCCGGGGGCCGAGGTCGGGTGCATGCCTGCCTCATAGACCTGGTGCCTGCCTGCCGCCTGTCCAGCCTGCGTTGTGTCGGAGCCTGGGGGGTGTCACGATCCGACTGCCAAGCTACCAAGGGTAGGGTAGGGGGTCGTGCAAGATTTGAAAATTCCCTTGGAGTAAATTAAGGTGAAATGACACCAAACGGCTGATTAAATTGCTAGGTTTATTGCAGGTAAGGAGCGTTATAGGTATTTTGGAAAGCTTTTCGTCTCTAGTGCCTCAAAGATAGAAAGAAAAGGAGAAGGAGAGAGGAGAGAGAGACAGAGTGAGATATCACCATCCTTGGTTCCAGCGACGTCTTGCAGGGCTGGTCTCAGGTCCTTGGGCGGTGGGTGCAAATCCAGGGACGTAGTGCAGAGCGGGTCTGGAGTTCAGTGGTGGATGCACGCAGGATGCACCCTGGATGCACACCGATGGATGTGCCATCATCCTTTTTTATACATGCAGGACATGGGTGGAGTGGTCACAGCTGTGTAAAGGGAGATTAACTCAGGAAAAAGAAATTGTCCCACCTCCGCAGAACTTATCTCTTTCCAATATTAATCTCTTTATCGGCAAGGGGCAAGTCCTGCCTCAGGCCAGGGGCAAGCAGGGTCATTGTCAGTCATTGCCTGCACTTCACACCTTCCCCCTCCAGGGGGGACTTTCCTGTTCTCCACCCAGGTGATAATATCATTTTATCAGCACTCAAGGTTTGAGACATTAGTCCTTTAAGGAGGTTTCAGGCTCCTACAGGAGGTTGCCTGGGCATACCCGCCCAGCTTGCTTGCCATGCTGGGCCCAGGGAGTGGTGGGGTGTCGGGCGGGTTGTGGGGGTCTTTGGTCCGGTGGGCGGGC
>VWZO01003321.1:0-25138 GCA_013396975.1 Bucco capensis
GTGTGGAATCGCTGCCGATTCAAATCTGCTTTCTGGGGTCTTCAACCCCTGGGTTGGTTTGTCACACACCACATATTAACAAGGAAGCTAAAAGAAGAGTACCTGTCATGTTTTAACCCCCTTCATTACTTTTTTTTGTCTTTCTTGTGTCTCCACAGCTCAGAGCCCCACTGCAGCAGACCCCTTGCAGCAAGCCTACGCTGGAGTGCAGCAGTATGCAGGTCGTTAGTATTAACACTTTCTCCCAATAAAACTTTCTTTTCTCTAAGACCTTTAATATCTGAATACACATTTGTGGCCTGGGATAAGGGAGGTGTTTGCTGATACAAGGGTAAGCTAGGGCCCATAGACTCTGAGATTATATTTGCATTTCTTGTGAAAATACAGATAAATCCCAGCGTCTTATTCCCCTAAGAAGACAACTCCTACCTTTCCCCAGGGAAAGTCTCCCACTGACTTGTACTTTGGTTCAGCTTCGTTGACAGGACCAGGTCTGATCTGCTTAACACTGAACACAAATGCAATATCAAGCCATTGATTTTAAGGCCACTCTTTATAGCAGGTCACCTGAGTGCTGCAGTGAGGAGGGCAGATGGGCAACCACAATCTGCAGACCCACTGCTGCTGTTCCTGGCAGGATATGGTGCATCTGCCTATACCCATATTTTAGGGTATGACCACACTGGTCATACCCCTATCCCCCTCTCTCTGGAATTGCAAGCAACCCATACCCTGTATTTTTAGCAGCAAGGGACATCATCTACCATCTGTGGTACTGAATGGTTCCCCTTGTCTGCTTGCTGAGGTAGCTGAGGTGGGGAAAATTGTTTAATTGTTGCACACTCTTTCCACTGGGTTTGTATGAGAGAGTGGAAGTCTCTATGGACATGAAAAAAAAAACCAAATATACAAGAAAGCATGTGCAACTGTGTCTATAAAATGAGTGGGCATACAAAGGTTAGAGTAAGGGAGGAAACACATGAGAACTGTTTTTAAGAGCATGTGAATTAACCACAGCGCAAGAGAGGTTACACAGGGAAGTGTGTGCATGCTCTCTGTGTGTGGCTGTCAGCATGGACATCAACACACAGAGCATATGAAGGTGTTTGTGGTACCACCTGGAATGGTTACACATCTCTACTGGAAGAGATCTCAGCAGAGACCCCCATTTATACTATGTGGCTATCTCCAGTGGTGAGGCTGAAGGGAGGGTGGTCCCTCAGGACCAAGGGTCGGGCAGCACCTCCTGAGGCATGACCATGGTGCTTCTGCCACATCTCAGGGTGCACAAGATGGCCCTTCACAGAGCCAAATGCAGGTGGAAAGCCCACCTCTGCCTTGGTGTGATGATTTAGAGCAAAGGCTCCTTGCTTCAACACACTGAAATCTATCCCTCTGTCTTTTCTCCCTTTCTATACCCTACAGCTGCTTATCCTGCTGCTTATGGCCAGATTAGCCAAGCGTTCCCACAGCCACCTCCCATGATCCCACAGCAACAGAGAGAAGGTGAGTAAATAGGCTGTCCTTCTTTCTAGCCCCAGCATGCCATCCCTATCACATTGATTCCTCTCCTCATACCTTAGAAAGTATCCATTAAATGCCCAATTGCTTTGAATTCCAGGTTCACTGAGCCTTTTCTCCATTTCCATATGTGGCATAACATCATAAGCATTTACAGTAGTATGCAGGAACATCCTCAAAGGGAATCATTGCTGAGATCTTCCCAGAGCACAGGGAGGGGAGCGTTCTGATGTGCATGGGCTCTTGAAGGACCTGATAACAACACAGGCGACAGTGCCCAACAGAGGTATATGTTCAAGGCAAGCAACAAGAATGCAGATGAAAATGTAATTGCATTGGAATTAGGAATTTAATAGGAAACAAAGCACTTGGGGCCCTTCATTAGACATCAGTAACATAATCTCAGACACCTGCTATTTAGAGATCAAGGACTTTGGTGAGGCCTTTGACACAGTCTCCCACAGCATTCTCCTGGAGAAACTGGCTGATCATGGTATAGACAAATGTTCTCTTCACTGGGTTAAAAACTGGCTGGCTGGACGTTCCCAGAGAGTTGTGATTAATGGAGTGGAATCTAGGTGGCTACCAGTCACCAGTGCTGTCCCTCAAGGCTCAGATTTGGGGCCAGTCTCATCTGGCATCTTTATTGATAACCTGGACGTGGGGATTGAGAGCACCCTCAGTAAGTTTGAGATGACACCAAATTGTGTGGGAATGTTGATCTGCTGGAGGGCAGGGAGGCTTTGCAGAGGGACTTGGACAGGTTGGGTGGATGGGCCGAGGCCAATTGTATGATGTTCAATAAGGCCAAGTGCCATGTCCTGCACTTTGGGCAAAACAACTCCAGGCAATGCTACAGACTTGGGGATGAGTGGCTGGAAAGCTGCCCAGCAGAGAAGGACCTGGGGGTGCTGGTNATGTGGTTGAGTCACCATCCCTGGAGGTGTTTAAGAAGTGTGTAGATGTGGTGCTTCAGGACATGCTTTAGTGAGGGCAGGGGTTGTGTTGTTTTGGTTTGGTTTTTTTGTTTGTTTGTTTGTTGGTTGGTTGGGGTTTTTTTGTTGGACTCGGTGATCTGAGAGGTCATTTCCAGCCATGAATGTTCTGTGATTCTGTGACTTGCTACCTAGAGGAACTGATAAATCTTTCCAGCCTCCTCTGATAATCTAGAAACAGAAATCAGCCCTTCTAGAGCACAATCTTTATACCAGAATGAGATTAATTATATAGTAAAAGAGCCTGTTTCTTTGCACTGACAATGAAAGGAATCTGGATTATCTAGTCTGTAGGTCGGGAAGGCTTTAATAGAGAAAAATGAAAATAAGGAGAGGTGAATCTTCCACTGATGCATGTAAGTGCTTTGGGAGGCAATCATATCATGTAATGTTCCCTTTACAGTCAGTGGGGAGTAGTGGGATCTTCAGAGGTAACCCACTCAGGTAGTCCAAATTGTCCTCCAATGGATCCACTGTTCCCTTCTAATAGGAAGAGTGGACTACTTGCCTAAATAACAGAATCACAAAATTGTTAAGGTTGGAAGAAACCTCTAAGATTATCAAATCCAACCATCTGCCTAGCACCACCATGCCACTAAACCATGTCCTTAAGTACCGCATCTATATGTTTCTTAAGTCAGGTACTTCAACATAGTGTAGGGACCATCATTTTAAATAATTAGATTTCAACTTTATCCTCTATTAGACTACCAATTCAAATATATTCTACGTTACACATGTTGTTATATATATATAATGACATTTAATATTTTAATATAATGTAATATTCAGAATGAAATTAATCAAGATTACACTATCAAACTCAAACATTCTGATGGCCTAGAACTACTTTGGGGGAGAAATCTCATTTTGTAACAAAATTAGAAATGTTGGCATTTCGATCTAATTTGGAATTAATTTTTTTCTGATGTCAGATCTTCCTGGGGAACACAACTTCCAGCTCCTGATTAGCTCTAGTACATGTCCCTGCTGTGAGAACAGATGCACAGACCTAACATATCATTACAGAGATGTTTCCCCCATGCTGAAGGACTTTGTTTTTTATTACTTACTGGGGTTAGATTAAGCACAGGACAAAATGGTGAGCAGATCATTGCTCAGCATAGTATTCTGCCAGGAACTATCAGAAACAAGGGATAGATGTTGTGTATACTTTGAAGACTCACTGCCCAATGACCCCTGTGTTCACAAGGCATGATGTGTCTTTGTGGGTTCAGAGTGTCACCCAGTGAACAAGTTATCTCCTAACTCTTTCGTCCTTCCTGTAAGAAGCTGGTATTGAGCATGGTTGAAGGCCGTATATATCAGATGAACCACCAGTCCAAGGCAGATTGCTATTCCCAGTGTCCTCCATTTTCCTGCAGTGTTTAGATGCTGTGGCTTTCTTTCCTGATTGCTAGAGGGAGAATCTCTAAGGCATGACAATGCCTTTAAGCAAAGGGTCAAGGCCTTTAAACATCTCTAACATTTAACAAGAAAATATAGAAAGAGAGAACTCTAATAATAATCATGTTCAGTGCCGAGGAGAGTGTTTTCTGTTCTCAAGGATGTGCACAAACATTGATTTGTCAATGAACCAGCCTTACCACAACAATAACATTGATGATCACTTTGTTAATAACAATGCTAACTCTCCTGTCTCAGATCCCAGTTGGAAAACAAGCCCAGAGGTGCTTGGCTGCTGCAGTGGTCCTGTAGAGGTTAGTCATTACTTCCATGTGAACAGTGAGGCTGCTGGCAGCTGGCAGGGTGCATAGGGTAGAAGACATCCAAACCAATCAGAGCTAGACATGAAGTCTTGATTTAGGCCATGTCAACCAGACAAAACTTGGGGGCAACATTAAATTTGCATGATATTACCTTGACTATTTTCTGAAACACAGAAGTAAACTTAGATACTAAAATAAAGTGGTGTAGGCTTGTGACTTTCATCTGTCCTGTACTCAAACATGCTGGGAGCTGAATAGGAAGCAAATGCAGAAGAGACAGTGAAATTCCAGTCCCTGAGTATTTGCTGTAGAGGTGGAGGTGTGCAGCTGACTAAAAGACCAGAGGCTAACTTCATACAACCTTACAGGACAGTCAATTTTTGTTTAATGTTGGAAGACAAGGCTAGTCATACATGACACTGATTCCCAGTGTTGAGGAGGCAATGGTAGATAGATGGATGGATGAATGGATGGATAGGTGGATAGATAGATAGATAGATAGATGACATCAACACAGACAGTGGACACTCAGAGATAGGTTAGGTCTGCAACAATCCCCATGCTAAAAAACTAACAATGAGTTGGAGAGCGAGGAGCATGGGCAGAGCTTAGGTCCAGCAAAGCCAAGTCAACATGGACGCACCACGAAGTTCTCTGCCATGTGCTTCTGTGCCCTCAGTCATGGTTTTTTCCATTACCCATTACTCCCTGTACTTTACAGACCATTCATAAACTATGTGGTTTTTAAAACTTTATTTCCTTTTCTTCCAAATCAAGGCTCTTCGTGTTTCTTGTGTACTAATGAATAGAAATAGCTGTAACTTGGAGTCATAAAACAAATAGTCATGGCAGATGTCAGGATAGAAACTTTGATTCTCTTCTCTAGATGTTGCACGAGGATTAGGTTTCAAGCTGACTTGTAGGGCGTTTGAAAACTGAAGTGTGTAGTAAATAATTTCAGTACTGTGTTCAGCCCTGAACTGCCAATCCATGGTAATCCATTAACTCAGTCCAAAACAAGACCTTTCTATACAACAAGACAGTTGGACTCTTCACTACGATTTTGCCATGCCACCCGTAATCTTCCTCTTGCTCCAGTGATTCTGATCAAGTTCTTTAAAACTCATTGCATATATGCACTGAGAACTGAATTAGCTTTCATAGCATTCTGAACTGAAGACCTTATGCCTTTGATTTCTTAAAAATATATATCTATATACGAAGAGACAGCAACATACATAAACACATAATCTTCTAGGCAGTGCCCAGATTAATTTGACTCAGGAAAAAAACCAAAACCCAACAACAAACAACAATACAAACAAAACCCCACAAAAAAGCCCCTTCATAAAAATCCACACCAAATCAAACAAACAAACCCCAAAACAAACAAATAACAAGGCACAAGGGCTGAGGCAGATAGATCTTATTTTATGAATTGTTTATCAAGGAGTCTAACTGTGAAACTGTGATTGGTAACTTATTGATGAATGGATTTAACAAGAAATTGTTAAATTCTAATGGTAGAATTTTCGTATGTGAGATTGGTAAAACAAATCAAATGACCCCAGATTGTTTCTCAGTAGCAGGTGGTTTTCAGCACTGGAATTAGCAAAAAAACCCTCTGTAGCATGAAACAGTGAGTTTAGCCTTGAATGTCTGAGTTTGTAAAGGAAGCTACAGCATGGGTTCCTCAGCCACATTTCAGAGTTAAACTGGGCTTTAGGGAAGTTCTTTGCTTTTTCTTATCTTCCCTGGTCTCTTCCTTTTGGTTTCTGAGCAGTGTGAGACAAAACTGATTTCAAGGTGAACTAGGGGGTGTTTGCTCTCTCCTTGAGCCCAGACTCCAAACCTGTTGTAGATGAAGTTGTGTGCCTCCTGGTCTGCCTTATGCCTTAGTAGGTGTTTCTCAGCACATGCAGGCAGAATCCCTACTCATATGCAACACATCCAAGACCCCGGGAAATGCAGCTGGTATTTTTGAAAGAATTTGCCAGTTTTACAGAGCAAACTGCTGGCTCTGGTGATGTCAGTGGGAATTTTGCCACTAATTGCAGCAAAGCCAAGATTTTATCCATTCTCTTACAAATCCCACAACAGAAGTGCTCTGGGCCACATTCAGATGAAGAAATGATTTTGCTATTCTGGACCATGGTCTTCTCCTGGGCAGGGTTTTCTCAATTCTAACAGACACTAAGGGTTCAGTGTTTGTTTAACACTTTCAGACTGTTTCATATCTAGTTCATCACACCAATAACTCCACATTGTGTGGAAATGAACTGCAGCAGTGATTGGAGAAGGGGTAGTTGCTCAGTGAGGAGACCAAAGAAGAGGCAGACACGGCAGGGGGAAGATGGAAAAGCTTGGCATGAAAGAGAGGAACTTGACTATAGGCCACTGAGGTTCAAAAGTAATTTAGCTAAACAGATGAACGGGTGCCTAATTAGTTAATTATCCCACCATATCACTATCACCCCATTAGGATGAAACCCTGTTACCATTCTCGTGACCTTTAGGAAATGCACAAGATGCAAAGGATCAGCTGTTCCTTCATGACAGTCCTTTTAGCAAATTAGTGGGGAAAACTGTGCTTAGCAAATATTCATTAGGGCTTCATTTTCCATTAATCCAAAAGGAAATGTGGAGAGCCTGTGATTTCAATCACACTGAGGCCCAGGAATTTTAATGAGGTTTAAATGGGCATCTGTCAGAATCCTGACTTCACTGTACTTCTCCTGCCAGCCGGGGTTATGAGTAATGACTAATAAAAGGCAAACTCCTCTCCCTAACAGGAA
This sequence comes from Bucco capensis, assembly GCA_013396975.1. Classification (NCBI taxonomy): domain Eukaryota; kingdom Metazoa; phylum Chordata; class Aves; order Piciformes; family Bucconidae; genus Bucco; species Bucco capensis. The sequence goes on from VWZO01003321.1 coordinate 7,042, forward strand.
AGGCAAAGTTGTTATTTGCTGTTATGACACCATAATTATACCCTGATAAATAAAACAAAAGTATTAAAAAAAATCCTTTTCTTCCCCATACTCTGCCCCAGACATAAACGGGGAAAAGCTGGCTGAGTTAGGTCACAGGATTGTAGGCACATGGGCTGGGGAGAAGGAGAATCATAGAATCATAGAACGGTTTGGGTTGGAAGGGACCTCTGGAGGCCATCTAGTCCAACCCCCCTGCAGTGGGCAGGGACAGCCCCAACTAGATCAGGATGCTCAGAGCCCTGTCAAGCCTCACCCTGAATGCCTCCAGGGATGGGGCCTCAACCACCTGCCTGGGCAACCTGTTCCAGTGTTCTACCACCCTCGTGCTGAGGAACTTCTTTCTAATATCAAGTCTAATTCTACTCTTCTCCAATTTAAAACCATTGCCCCTTGTCCTTTGACTACAGGCCTTTGCAAACAGGCCCTCTCCAGCCTTCTTGCAAGTTCCTTTTAGGTACTGGAAGGTCACTATAGACGGAGGAAACCCTCCTTCCCTCTGTCTTCTTACACTTGCAGCAAAGAGTACATACTGTATCCCATTTGTCTCAATATCTCTGTGCAGAGCAGGGCTGGAGTTAATGATTGAGGTCAATGCAGAGCTAGGCAACAGCTGGAAATACCTTTGGAAATAAGATCATGAAAGACACAATTCCTGCCTCCTCAAACTATAGTTTTCTGATAGTAAATACTGCAAGGGGTTTAAATGTTTAATTTTTTTCAGCAAAACCACTTGGACACAATTGTTCTTTTTTGATTTTTGCTCCAGTACAGAATCCTTAAAAATAATAAAAGTCATGTTGAAAAGTTTTATTCTAGGATATTCGACCAGAGGTAGATTCTCCTTCTGCTCCAAATTGAATTTCAACAGAATGGTTTTTGAGGGTCTCTGTTGTTTTTTTTTTTAAAAAAAAAGCATATTCCAGCTAAAGACTCTTTTGTGGATATTTCTCCAAGCACCTTCTGAAGCCTGTAAGAATATATGTTACAGCACTAGGGAAAAAATGCAATTCTCCTTGTCTAGTAATTCAGAAAAAAATTGTCTATAATCTCTCTTACAGAATCCCTCTAGAATGGGGGACATGCCAAAACTGTCCAGTTTTGGGAGAGTCTTCAGGCTGAGTTGAGCTGGGGTCTTGAAAGTAAAATTCTACAAAACAAGTCTGGGGGTTTTTGCATATCTTTCTACTTGTTATCACAGTCCTTACACGTATACAAGAAGGATTATGAAAATTATGAATGCAGACACTGAGAAGAGGCAAGGGTTAATATGTGTCACCCCAAACTCTACAGATTAAATAAGATTATGAGGAGCAAAGAAAAATATGAAGCACATTCATTCTTTTTGTTCTCATTCCTCCATTCTGTTTTATGATGGTCACATGTGCTGCTGCAGTCTTCAGTCTCTAGAATTTTTCCTGGTGTCTATCATAATCAAGTTAGCATAGCCTCTAGGTGACTTTCTGGTTTCCTGGTCTTCTGTTTTGTTCATTCCTCTGAAAGTCTATGGGCTACTTACTAGAAGTTACCTCACACTAGTCAGAAAGAGCAGATGCCAGAGTAAATCTCGGCTATGTGCTTTCTCATATCCTGTTTCTCTCCATTCATGGGTCTTCTTTTTCTCTTGATAGGACCAGAGGGCTGTAACCTGTTTATCTACCATCTGCCCCAGGAGTTTGGGGATGCTGAACTGATGCAGATGTTCCTGCCTTTCGGTAATGTCATCTCCTCGAAAGTGTTTGTGGATCGGGCGACAAACCAAAGTAAATGCTTTGGTGGGTAAAGATAACAAAACAATTAGATTCATCCAGGAAAGGGCTTTCTCTGAATACTTTACCTTTCAAACTTCTTTCTTTCTGCTTAAGCTTTATGATTTCTCTCAATTTACTCCTGTCAATACTTTCCCTTTCCCTCATTATCTCCTAATTGTCTCACACTCAAGAGTTGTGTGTGCTGCTCAGAGGTGTAGGTTTGATATCTCACCAGCAGCAAGGTGCTGTGGCTGCTAGTGGTGGGGTGGAAAATATCACTCCTTGGAAGGAAAGGTGGGTAGAGCACAGAAAAGACTAAAGCACCTGAAGCAAAATGGAGGGGGCTGGGGCTTAGGTGCACTGGAAGCATGTGACAGAAGGGGAATTTCTGTAACTAAGGAAAAGGAAAACCAGGTCATGGGGTTGAAGTGAAGACAGATACGTAGAGGCATCGTTTCAGCAGCTGTAATGCATTAGACTGCAAGGAGACAAGAGCTGAAAATCAGCTGAAAGCTAGGTCTTCTGGGGATATGGCCACTTGGTGGACCATAGACAATCATACTCTGAGCCCACTGGACCTGAGTCAGCACCTCAACAGATACAGATAGATCGAGCTAATCTTGTGCTTCAGCTATCAAGGCATAAGGGGTTGGGTTTGAAAGCTGCACCATGCTCACATAGCTCCAGCCTTGCTGCTGGCTCAGCCCCACCAGCTGGTGCATGGAAAGACTAGAGCCTCAGCTGCCAGTGAGCCACCAGCTAGCGGCACCCTGAGCTGCACTCAAAACATGAGTGCTTAGCCAGCCAACAGCCGTATGGTGATGTATGCATGGCATTTCACTGATAACCCACTATTTGCAAAGGTGTTGCTAAGGAAGGTCCCTTCTGGCAGTGCAGAGGCATGGGGATCCTGACACATGTGAACCCATCCCACCTGGTGGACAGAGGATCTCCCTCATTTTTGTGTCCACCACTCCTGATTCTCCATCATCCTGCACTCTTTACAGATGTTCTCTGAGAAGTGCAAGGGGACAAACTCTTGCTTTTCTTTTTATGTTACTTGCAGCTGGTTTGGACTCTGTCTGTCAGGCAAACCTCCAGAGTCAAGACCTATTGGAGTTTAATTTAAGTCACTTTCAGTCTCTACGCTATGCTTCCCTTCCTTGCTGCCTTCTGTTTTCCTCTTCTAGACAAAACTACTTCCCAAAAATCTTATCTCATACCTTGTTAGCTATGGTGCATTTTAGGCAGTACTTCCAAGAGTTTCATATCCCTTATCTACACACAGTTCCTTCTGTGCATCTATAGGGAGTCTGAACAGGCTGTTTTCCCTTTTGATTGAAGGAGCTCTGTCCCCTAATATGAGGAGACACATCTTTCCCTTCACCAGTAGTCATGAGGTTACTGACTTCTCAAGCAATAGAGGAATGAACATCAAGAGTTTGATATGAAGAAACAGTTGGGAAATTCAAATGAGATATTATGAATTAGCTCCATTTTCTCCAGATCTCACCTGCTTTTTAGAGTTCCAAAAATATAAAATCATAAGAGAGCTCTAGGTGACACTGAAAACTAATGCTTCAAGGTTATCTACAAGTTAGAAATGGACCTTTTATCAATGAAATTGCCATTCTTACCATAAATATTTAGGGGGCTAATGAGCCTGTTTCTCTAAAGATTGACAAGTGGGAAGAAAAAAAGGTAAATGGAGAAACTAAGTGAGTCCCAAATCCAGTAAGGGAGAGTATCTTCTGGACAGCTATTCCTTATCTCCTCTTAGTTCAAATGCTTTCTGGCTACAGGATTTCTCTACCTAAGGAAAAGGTACAGCAACTCTTGTTTACCTGCAAGAGTTCACAGGAACAGCAATATATACCTAGCTTGTGGGGAAGGATTGTGAGATTATGGTTGATAGCTGAGCAGCAATTTTAAACATTGAGTCTTACTGGGAGAAAATAAACATCAGCTTGCTTGATTAAGTGAGCTCCAAAATTAGTGATGTGATATTCCAGCCTGAAAGAAGGAAGGTGCCCTTTGAATGTGTCAAGTGCACAGGCAAGCAAAAGCAGGAATGAGAGATTGTGAGTGGGTCTTAGTTGCCTTATATTAGCTTCTGAGCCACAAATACAAAAGTCCAGTCAATTTTGGGTCCAAAGGTCAAGCCTCATTTTTCTCTGGCTTTTACTTACATTCCCTTAAAGCTGAGTGCCTGCTGTGACTGCAGGTCTCAAACATGTTGACTAGGTTGTCATGTGCACCACCTCCAGAAGGACAGAAATAGCAGAAGTATGGGTAGCTAATTACCATGAGTATGTTGTACTGCTCTACAAAAACTTCCACCCTGCTGACCTTCAACTTTAAAGCAGTGTAAAAATGTAGAGGCTATTACAGAAAATCAGACCTTTCATTTGTTTTCCTAAGTCCACTGAAGATAACACTGATTGTAATTTTTTGTTCAGAAAGTCAATTAAAAAAAAAAATGTTTTTCCCTGAAGAAAAAGAAGGCTTTTTGTTAGCTTTTAAAATGAGAAAATTATTTCCCTTTCTACTTAAGTATTTCTCAAAACTCAACATGTGAAAACACAGCATTTGCATTCTGTTTAGTTTTTTGGTGTTTTTTTTTTAACCCAGCTAGAGTTCTCCAACTCATAGCCTGGGGGGACCATTCTGTCTCACCCCAGAAAGATATTCCACCATCATATGACCTTTTAAAATGTATCTACTGTGGAGGTTCCAAGTAAATTGCTGTAACAGAGTCTAGCCCCATGTTGTTAAGAAACTGTCAAGAAGTCCTGCTCTAGACAAACTTAGAAACCTATGTGGAGAAAAATATCACAGGAACAGGCTTTTTTCCACAGGAACAGAAAATACTTCATTTGCTGCTCTTATCTCACTGTTGAACTGGCTATAAGCAGCTGGCCTATATGCAATATTCAGCCAAGAAGCATTTCAAAATAGGACTTTTATTCTTTCCTGTCTGGCTCTTGAATTCTCCCCTGTATTTCCAGCACAATGTTCTTTGGCCGCTACTGGCAGGATAACGTAGGTGCAGCCACAGGAGTGTTACGAAGACTAGACACCTTCCTGTGCAACCTGCTCCAGGTTCTCCTGTTCTTGCAGGCGGTTGGACTAGTGATCTCCAGAGGTCCCTTCCAACCCCTAACATTCTGTGATTCTGTGACTCACATGGGATTTGTAAGAAAGCAAGATCAGCCACAACCTTTGCTCCCGGTTTCTGCTGTCTATGACCCTGCAGAGAATAACTAGCACCTGCACATACTGACGAAAGCACACTGTGGTCATGACATCTTCAGCTTTCCCAATTCAGAGGCAGCTACCTCATGGCTGACAAAGAGCAGCAAGGAATGTAAACTACAGCAAACACCTATCTTGTGTGTAAAATGTGACAGTGTTAAAAATATGTCTATTGTTTTGCATGGGAAACCTGCTTGCTGTAGTATGTAACACTGTCTGAGAAACAACCCTAACTTCTCACTAAAAAGTCATTTACAACTTTTCTTCTGCTGCACATGTCCAGCCCAGACAAAAATCCTTCATTTCCTCTTACAATTATTCAAACCTCTAGCTTTTATTTTGCCCCCATCCTGATGCTCAGAAGGGCTGAGAAGTAATAAGAGCTTGTATTATGTTATTAAAAATACATTGTGGCAGTTCAAAGCTTCAATGTGGTGGTAGAAAGGTGGAGTAGGTCTGTAGACTTTCATTCTGGAAGCTGAAACATGAAGTATCAAGAGACTAGGATACTGGCAGGCAAAGCTATGCAGGACCTTGGGACCAGAGGCATTGCAGACTAGGTCTGAAGTGCATTGGCAGCATTCCATAAGACATAGGAGTGGAGCAATGGACCCTGAGGTACATCAGACAAATATTGTTCAGCACCTGCTCACAATGTGCCTCCAAAACACACGGCCTAATCCGGCAGTTTCTTATTTAATTAAAAAAAACAACAACCAACAACAAAAAACCAACAAAAAAACAAAACCACACACACACAAAAAACCCACAAGAAACAAATTCTTCTCACGTTTATGCAGGGAAATGATCAAAATCAAGAGTAAGGTGATGTTTGAGTAAGAAATTCCAGTTACATGTTCATGCCCCATATATACAGCCATGGTTCAACCTAGCTGTGTTACCTGGGCTTCCCTTCTTGTGAAATGACACTAAGTCTTTTGCACAGGGCTTTAGGATCCATGGATGAGGACAGTTATTTATCAGCTCAAAGTTTTTTGGGTTTCTTTTCTGAGTCTTCTTTTGTTAAATAGGAAATTTCTTTATTAGAAAGCACTTTGGAGAAAGGAGGAGATGTGCTTGCTGCTGTCACTAGTATTATGATTCTTTCTTTTTACTTTTAACCTGATTTCGAATTTCATAAGAAAAATCTCTACCCAAGCCTTTCTACCTGCAGTCCCTGGAATTAGGCTATGTTCTTCATATAGTATGATCTAGCAGCAATGCATTTTCTTTCTGGTCCCTGGATAATATCAGATTGTCATTCCTATTATAGCTAGGGGCTGCACACCCAACCTCAGAGTATAATGGAAGAAGCCACTAATTTGAGTGCCTGAGCTGAGACAATATGGGAATGACCTTCTAGGCACATTAAGCAAGCCTGACACCTGGGATGCTTCAGTTCAGATCAGCACTTGTTTATTGTGGTCCTCTCCACTCTGAAGGACCTGGCACATACAGTCAACCAAGGAGCGGTTGGTGAGGTGTCCAGCTTATTTGGAGAGTAAGTGAAGGGGAGAAGGACATAGGTAGCAGGGTGCTTAGAGGCCCCAGAGGAAAGAGGAAGGAGACATCAAAGTTTATTATTTGCTAACCATTCTGAGACTTCAGGTCTGCAGACTAAAGATGGGACTCTTCTGCAGCTAACAAGGAAAGAGTTGTCTAAGTAAGAAAGAGAGGGAGCTGTTCAATCAAACTCCCTGCACAGCAACTCTAGCCATTGCAGCTGGGTGGGGGAGGCTTCAGAAGGAGGAGGAGTGGGAGAAGTATTAGGGCTGTGAGCCACTATTCATTTACAAACTATAATTAATTTGATGTTCAGATTAATTTCTGATGCACTCTCAAAGGTGCACTGAAAGCATTTTTTCCTTTGTTGTAATGTTGATTGCTTATTGGGGAGATAAATCTAACTGTCAGTTATGCACTGACTTACCAAAACTTTCAGACCAAGAAAGCACGTATGCATAAGGAACAGCTGTTTGCAGCTCTCCAGTTAAAGAGACAGCTCTGTCTCATTCCAATAACTCACATTAAAGAAAATCTATACATTGTACACATGAACTTCCTCTTTCTTTTGTAGCTTATAAATTTATTAGACAAGAGTAGGTTAGTGGAATATATCTTCTATTTATCTGTCTGTCCATGTGTCTATCATGTTCTATTCATCTCTCTACACAAGTGATAAACAGAGCCCATCCAGAATATTTTTGAGTTATGGATGTGTTTGTACATACTTATTCACATGCATACTTACACAATCATTTTAAATATTTTTACTCATGGGGTAGTTAGATGGAGGAATTCATTACTGCAAGATCTTTGTGAATACTCGTTTAATGACCTTCAAAGGGGGAATGACTATTTGTGTGACTAATGGAAATGCAGAAATGAACAATGTTAAGAGTTAACACCAGAGGAAAGAAAAGAGAGATGGAGGAAAAAACCCAACTTTTTAAAGATATTAAAAACTTAATACTCTAGGCTTCAAATGAGTCAATCAGCACTGGGATCCAGGAAAGAATCTTGTCTGCCTGCAGTGTGCTACCTGCTGCCACCTCCTCCAAAAATCCTTTAATATTAGATAGAGGAAATGAACCTGAATCATCTATGGCTCATCCTACATGTTTTCTAAGAATTTTATAGGTTCAAACACAAACACCCTGATATGCAGAAACCCCAGAGGAGGGTCTTTAGCGGTACTTTCATTCAGGCTAGAAATAATGATCCCTCCAAGGATCAGGCCCATTTCTGAACACAAGTTGACAGATCTGCAGAGCAAAGACTCACAGCATTCCACTTTTGTGAGATTGCATTTTGGCTACCCCTAGCATATGGTTTTGGTTTTGTTTTCCCAAGATCTCTCTGAGGTAAGGTGAATTCTAGCTGTAGAATGGATGACTATCAATCCATCCAACCATCCGCCTCCCATATATCTATTTCCAACATCTTTATAGCCATCTTCTCTATCTCACTCACTGCGCAGGGCTGCTCTTCCATGTTTTGAAGTCTGTCAGCTAGCTAGTTACCGAGCAGCTGTTCAGTAGATACTCACAGCTCCATGCTTGGCCTCAGGCCTTCCTACCCACACAATATTCAAAACCAGTTATGAATATGAATTTATTATTATTTCCTTATGCATTTTCCTAAGGTCCTTTTCAGCAGAGCATTTGAGAGGTTCACAGAGCTAAGCAACAGCATTTTCACAATTCTCGTGGTATCTTCATTTCACCAAGAGAATGATGAAACATAGAAAGATATTCAAAACTAGTTATTAGTGTTGGATGCCTTACCTGAGATGCCATGAGCCTGATAGGCCTTTTTGCTTGTTTTCTCAAATATTTAACACAATGCAGGGCATGCTATGTCTGTGCTTGCTTCAGATACAGTACAGCAGCAGCCTTTCTGCCAGTGAATTCTCAGTTTGTGCACTGAGCACCAAGAAAAATGGAACACTCAGTAAATCTTCATCTTCCCTGACAAGCTGAGGAGGCCTCAAATATGGCTCAAAAATTGTGCTATAGCTATCTATATCTTTTTAATGTTTGCATGTCTTTGACATGGCAATTGACTCGCAATTGGACATTTCTTGGACATGGCTCAGCAGTGACAAGGGCCAGAAACTGTCCCTAAACAGTAGTACAGACAAGGCCACTCTCTTCTGAGTGATAAGAGAGTTTAGCCATGATGTATTATTCACACTCAGTACCCGCTCTATTTTATTTACTAGTGAAAAAAGTAGCCTAGAAGATCTTATAAAAGTAATTTTGTGATATTTGATATAGTCAGCGTAACTGGATATCATAGCATAGACAGGGATCAGTACCAGTTCTCCAGTGTAGTCTTTGGTTGTACAACTGCAAAACCATTCTTCCCTTGCCTTGTTTACTGTCTGCATTCCAACTCTTGAAATAGTGAGTCTGATACATTGCCATTTTCCTCATTCTGTTATGTTATTCGTTCTCTACAGTAATTAAAACAAAGATGCCATGAAAAAGAAAAGTACAGAAACGTGGTTAGAAGCAATGCCTTAATGCATGTACAAAACAATAAAGAATTACAATTTTATAGGTAACAATTTCTTGCATTTCTAACTTGAGTGCTTCATTTTGCAACCTTATCATTGTTTAAGTGTACTGGTGCATGGGATATCTTCCCTTTGCAAGTAAACAAACCAAAATAAAAGAAAAAAAAACCTAGATGAGAAAAACATTTTAAAATAGTACATATACACATCTTCAACAGCTGACATCAGGGTAGCAATCTTCAGACCCCCATAAAAATAAGTATAACCTTTCTTAACCATTTATAATTTAAGCTATCTCAAATCCCCCTAAAAAGTGGAATATCATCTTTACTTTCCTTAAACTTAGTCTGTAATATAGGACATATAGGTATGTACCTATATTTCTGCAATAGTAAATATGTCTCTATGCAATAGGCTTGGGGAAGAGTTGTTGGATTGCTGCCTGACAGAGAAGGACCTAGAGGAGCTGGTCCATAGTCGGCTGAGCATGAGCCAGCAGAGAGTCCAAGGTGGTCAAGATGGTCAAAAGCATCCTGACTTTTATCAAAAATAGTGTCCAGTAGGAACAGAGAACTGATCATCCCACTGTACTCAGCACTGGTGAAGCCACAGTGTATTCAGTTTTGGGCCCCTCACTACAAGAAGGACATGGAGGCATTAGAGCATACCTAGAGAAGGGCAATGAGGATGGTGAGAGGTCTGGAGAATAAGTCTCATGAGGAGTGGCTGAGGGAACTGGGGTGGTTTAGTCTGCGGAAGAGGAGTCTCAGCAGAGATCTTATCTCTCTCTACAACTACCTGAAAAGAGGTTGGAGCGAGATGGGTGTCAGTGTCTTCTCCCAGGTTACCAGTGAGAGGAAATGGCCTCAAGTTGCATTAGGGGAGGTTTAGATTGGATGTTAGGAAAAATTCTTCACTGAAATAGTCGTTAGGCATTAGAACAGGCTACCCAGGGAGGTGGTGGAATCACCATCCCTGAAGGTGTTTAGAAAACATAAATGCAGTACTCAGGGACATGGTTTAGTGGCATGGTGTTGATAAGTAAATGGTTTGAATTTATTATCTTAGAGGTGTCTTCCAATCTTAACGATTCTGTGTTTGCAATTCTCTCTGCAAGTTATTGAAAACAATGAAAGCCACTGGACAAGTGGTTTGAATTTGAGCAACCTGCTCCAGTGTGAGGATAATTTTCTCCAACTCCTTATTCCTTTCAGGAAACTACCTAAAACTAATTCTTATGGCTAAGAGCATTGTCTAGATGCAAAATGAACTCTGATAGTCTTGGTGCCATGACCATCTCCCTGGGGAGTTTATTCCATGGACCAGCCATCCTCTCAGTGAAGAATCTTTTCCTAATGTCCAATCTGAATTGTCCCAGTGCAAAGAGACTTTGTCTCTCTTGCTTTCATGGGGCAATTTCTCCAACCCTTGTCCTGTCCTGATGGCCCTATGATGAAGTCACTCCACTTTGTCACTGTCTTTCCTATACTGGGGAAGGGGTGCCCAAAATTAGATGTCCAGGTGTGATCCAGTGAGTGCTGAACAGAGGAGGGTAATCTCTTCACTAATTGACTGGCTATGCTCTTCTTAACAGAGCTCAGGATGGTTGTCTTTGCAGGCTAGACCACATCTCTAATGAGATCCTCAGTGACACAACCCAAGTAAAACCTAAAGACAGTGAGACTATGCCCCTTTCACCAGCTGAGCTTCAATGGCCTTGATATTTAGCCAGACATATTTATTGTTATAAAAGTGAGGAGGTGCATCTAACATCTAAGAGCAGTTGCTGTCTCTGGCTACTTCACAGGCAATATGTTCTTTTCCATTTTTGCCAACATGACCTAAAAATCTGATTGTGTTCTGACCATTTAAAGGTGAAATTACATGATTGTTCTAAAGAGAGTTCTCTAATGACCCTTTAAAATCCTTCTCTAGAAGGGTTCCCAGAAATTCTGAAGCATCTATCCTGGTCATTGTGCATCTCCTGATGTGGCTGAACAGGCTTCAGAAAGATTTTTTTTTTTTTATTGGGCTTTTAAAAATGCTTATGAGTGAGGAGTTTTTGCTACATGACTTTATGAGTAAGTGCAAGAGCCAGTCCTTCTACCCCATCCCTCCAAATTAATATCAGTGTCCAAATTATCAATAAACATCCTACATTTCTCAGGTCTTCAGTTCTGCTAATCAAAGTATTCTCATAAATGTGTTTTCCTTCAATATTTATACTCCCTTTATTTCAGTAATTAAAATAAAAGCTTATTTTCCCATCCTCCACCCAAGGATGGATCAAGAGTTCCCATAGGTCATTAGGCGGGGGCCCCAGAAGCCAGAATTAGATCAGGCTTCACTTGATCTAGGATACAATTCAAGTCCCATAGACAAACGCTTTGAGGGACTGCAGAAAGCTCTTCACAAAGATCTCCAGATTCAGGATACTCTTTTGAAAGCTAGTAATGGTGAATGCTCTGCTGGCAGAATCATGGGAATTTATGACTGTCTACACTATAATATGAAAATGTTTAATTCCCATTTATGCTGATGACAGAAGCCAGCTGATTATTTCCCTTTCCATTGTGGGTAGTTGAAAACACAGAGGCTTCAACATATTCATTAACACTGAAAAGACTACAGATACAACAGCTTATTGGACCTGAAACAGTATGTTAAATTCCAGCTTAAAACATGCTTATATAACTTTTTCCTTTCTCTCTTTGGTACCCAGCATATTTCAGTCTCAATTTACAGACGCCTTATCTAGATATTAAGAGATAGTATCTTCTTTTTCTTTCTCAATGACTGATTGCATATGAGGCATTTTTTTCTATTGATCTCACTTTTAGTTTTGTTAACTGGTTTTCATACAGTGTCCTCCACAGAAAGTAAAATATTGGTTTGAAAAGCATGGCCAAAACTACTTCTGGCTTCCAGACTGCCCCACAAGAAAAGCTTCAAATCTTTCTATAGCTATTGGGATGCTCCAACCTATCTGTAATGAGGTATCAGGTGTGTAATGACATAAAACGAAGAGACAGTTAGCTGCCCTTTTAAGAAATTATCAGCAGCAGCAACATGGGCTAATTCTGTACAATGCTACACCAAGATCGGATCTACTTCAGAGACTCCCTGGGACATGAAACAACTGTTAGAAAATACGAGTCACTAGTACAATTCACAGTGCACCTACCTGATTAGTTTTCCAGTGGTTAGTTTGGTTATTTTGGTTTGGTTTTTTTTTCCTTGATTAGCTGAAGAAGAAGTTTACTTCCCCATTATGACATATTGTCAAGAAGAAGGTAATCTTTTATGACACTTTTTTTATACAGACCAAGAAGAACGACTGTTGATTTCAATAGCTGAGGTGTTCATACAAGGTATTTTTATGAAGAACCCACAAGTTGATCAGGATCCAAGAGGTAGCCTGGGAGCAAAGAAATTAAGATTAAGAAATGGATTGTGACATGGCTAGTGGGAGTTTCAGTAGTTATTTTCATCTTGTTTATATTGTACGACTCCAACGAATAAATGTAAAAATAGCCTTTGCCGTGATTCAGCAACACTCTTAGTGCATTCTTAAATGAGCACCTGTTTAGATCCCACTTAAAACTTGTGTAAAACCTACACCAAAGTCATTGATTGGTTCTGGTTTTACACTGGCAGAAGAACTTGTCTCCACAGAAGTACATCTGCTTTTTCCAACCCTATACTTTCCCCATAATAACACAGCATGACATGAAAGATTTATAAGGGAGGCTCAGAAAGTAAGTCAAGAAGAGCTGCCTCCATGCTTGAGTTCCAACCATCATTTAAAAAAAGCATGATGGTGATTCCTCACTGGCTCATTTATAACTTGTGAAGATCATCATCATCATCATCTGACTTGGAACATTCTGCTTCTTTTAGAAGAACCACAATGCTTCTTGTCTACAATAGACATGTATGTATATGAGTCCACACTTTGATTCATGAGGTCTCCAAAGAACAACTGAAGCCTGAAGGTTTCACTTCTTCCATTCGCTCCTGATTTCAACTTCTGTTTAGCAGAATAGGTAGATCCACAGTCCACAGTACCAAACAAATCGTTGCTCATCTTCAGACAAAAACTTTTTACAGGAAAAGTAGAAGGTTTTAGTGTTAGCTTCATTCTTAGGATGAGAAATCTGTTGTGGTTTCTATATTGAATTTTAACTTCTTTTTCTCTTTTAAAATGTTGATCCTCATTAGGTGCTCTGGTTTCACATATATGTGTGAGTCAAAACCCTAGATCTCATCATGTAGCAATTCGAATCATGCAAATTCTAGTCTAATCTTGAATCTTAACCTTGTGCTTTTAGTGTGAGTCACAACAGTAATTTCCCTATTAAAAATAAAAAAGGAAAACAAAAAAGCCCACAAACAAAAACAAACCAAAACCACACACAAACACACACACAGAAAAAAAAAAACAACCAACAAAACAAAAAACCAAGAGACTGTGAAAGAGAAGACTCATAGGAAGAAAAATCCTTCTTAGTTTGAGCCATCATAGTCAGGGTCAGCATCTACAGCCCTCAATCTTCTTCAAATAAGATACTGCTTCTTTGAGGTACTGTCTGGAGATCATCCGACTGACAATGCGCAATAACAGGGACCAATTATCTGCACATTCCAGTTCACACTGCCTTAATGGATAGAAGTAGTTTCATGCATAGGAAGATGGGAAGGTGACATAAGGAAGATGCTTGCGTATTTCAAGCTACTTTCTGCACTGGGTGTTCTGACCTTTAGAGAAAGTTAATCATGCCATCTACTTTCACTCTTCATTTAATCTCCCCTTCCCATCTGTTCAGTTTCTCTCAGCTGGAAGCAAGATGAAGAACGAGTACCAGTCAGCTGTCTCTGTGGTCTGCAGCCTACACTTTGGAGCCATTTATTACAAGACATAAACATCAATCGTCACCTCTATCATGACTGTTACTACAGTCCATGCCAGATTAGTAGGCAGGAACTGATTTTCTAAATATCTGAAATGTGAAATGAGAAAAGAGACAGATATGCAGTATCAGAAAAGGACGAGTCTGATCCTTTGGACTGAACTTTGAAATAACAGATGCCAGACATCTCACCTGATGCGATAGGATCAAACCTTCTGCTTAAGTCATAGCATCCATTTTAGTAAACCTCTTAATCAAGATTTCATTTGATAGGTGCTCCACCCCTATTGCTAAACAAGATGTTCCAAAATGGTTAATTACCTCCTCTATTTAAAAAAAGCAGACTCAGTGTCTTATTTCCATTTTAAATTCATCAAGCATCCGCTTTCATCCAGAAGAAATCATCAAGGTCTTTTTTCTCCTATATTGAAAAAAACATGTTCTATTAGAAATTTTTTATAGACTGTGGTCGAAATACTGCTTAACATTCTCTTTGATAAGCTGTAGTAACTCTCCTTACTTTTCCAGACCTAGAACTATTCTTACAGTTCTGAATAATTCTTAGAACCTATTCTTTGTAGAGAACTGAATGCAGAATTCCAGTAAGGATGTTTAGTCATCTATACTCAGAGGTAGCATTATCTTGCTACTTCTAGAGCATACTCTGCAGAGACTGGCTTTATCCCAGGATTGTACTGAGTCCTCAGACTTCGAATATCCCAACAAAATCCTGAGAGCTCATGTATTTGGCTGTTATCATGACACCCATGTTCTTCTTAGAAGCATTGTTTCCAAGTGAAGATTTCTGCTTTGTATGAGTGGGTACTTAATTTTGTGTTTGGTTGGATTAAAAGGAACACTCTTTAACTGAATCTGCCTATACAGCGAACCAGGTTGACACGACTTAGTTCTGTCATTATTTACCACTTCATCATTTTTGTATGATTGTCTTCCAGGTAATGTTAGAGAAACTGAACAGCACAGAGCATTCAACAAACTCATGGAGGAGCATACTAGAAACTCCTCAGTATTTTATGTCACAATTCACCATTTTTTAATAGTTTATCTTTTATACAGTTTTTAAGAAGTTTGATATGGGATGCTTGATGTGAGCCTACAAGCAGATTCATTTTATAGATGCTGTTTTCCATGCAGTCATGTTGATAATATTAATTGTAAACATTTTAATTCTTTGCCATATTATCTCATATGAAATTTTTCATAATTTTACCTAGGCCTATGAAAGATTAACTAGGTTTACCAGGTCATTTAATTTACATCCTTAAAAATTAATAATAGAATTTTTTTAAAGCTCTGCAGGTTTTCTAATATTCTATAAATTTCTAAAATGACCATTAATAG
Organism: Bucco capensis; assembly: GCA_013396975.1. Classification (NCBI taxonomy): domain Eukaryota; kingdom Metazoa; phylum Chordata; class Aves; order Piciformes; family Bucconidae; genus Bucco; species Bucco capensis. Next base: position 22,380 of record VWZO01003321.1, read on the forward strand.
TTCAGTAAATTTCTGAGCCAATTCCTTTAATATTCTGAGGTTGCAATTATCTCGTCCCACAGATGTGAAATATTTAATAGTAGTTGTTTAGCATAGTCCTCAGTTACTGACTGTTCACACATTAAAAAAAATGAGTGGTTGTATGAATGGCATGGATAACTGGGTTGATGGATCTCACTTGGACTTGATTAAACATCAGTGGAAGGTTAAATATTCCAAAAAGTCATCCAACCCTATTAAACACTGGAAAACAGCTGAAGTGCTATGCCCTTGAACTGCAGATGTATTCTTTTATCTTGTATTCCAGTATCCATAAACCACCTTACAATACAATACCTTCCAATGCACACACATGTTACAGAGCTACCTACATGCAGATTGTATCCTGAAATTCTTTGAAGCACTAAAAAATTGTAAGGTAGCAGCTAGTACATCATGCAAAGAACATATCAAGGTAAAGATCTTCAAAGGCAATTAAAGGAAAATGTCCATTCTCTGATAAGACTAATAAACATGTAGAAAGAGAAACTGAGCAGGCTGTTGAATTAAATAGACTGAAGTAACAAGGAAGTGCTGAGAGGTGAGTTTTCAGGTCCCCATGGTGGGAGAAGAGTGGGAGCTTCTCCTCAGACCCTTACACAGAGAAGACTCCTTTGACTTGAACACCTTATTGTCGCCTTCCTAGCAGAAAATACCTCCCCAACATTCCCAGATCTCACCCTTCACCAATTAGCAACAAAAGTAAGGAAGTAATTGCTCTTCTGTTACTCTCATTTTCCTCTAGTGAGATGAACTTGGGTTAAAAGGCAAGAGGAAAAAGTGGAAAAAGTTTAGAAGAATTAGATCCTCTTCTTAGCTAGTGATTTTCATAACTGGAAGAACAGTAAGTGTGAGGAAAGATCCCTCATGGCTGTCGACAAAGACGCTGACAGTCAGAATCAGAAAAACATGTATCTATGGCCTAAAAAAGCTTGTAAGCACAAATATTCATTTGTTTCTGTTGCAATTTCCTGCAAAGTGCATCTCTGAAATGGTAATTTTTTGCAGCAAGTATCTGGAACACAAATCAAATAACTCTTCTTAGTTTTAAGACAGGTTAAATATTTGTTCTTTGAGGTTGTTCTTTCCTTTTCCAGTGCCTGAAGCCACCCTAGTTACATCAGTAGTCCTGCTGTAGGGCCTTCAGTACTCAGTTCAGGAGTCTGGATCAAAAGATTTGATCTGGACCTGTCATTTACTCTGGTCTTGACTTCTGATTTAGGGGATGCTGTGTATAGTTCCAGAAGAAAACTTCTGCTGAAGAGAGGCAACAAGTTATTTCAACCTGGCAGTGGATCATCAAAAGACTGTTTTGCATATTAATCACTAATTCTTCTTGTAGCATGCAAAGAGAAACCAAAAACTCAGAAAGACCAAATAGAGATCCATGGGAACCTGACAATGTGCTCATTAGGACTGCACTTAGTGCACAAACTAAATCATGGCCATGAAAAGACACTACTTAAGGTAAACAAAAAGTTTTCAGTTGCAGAACAGTCTCCAAATGCGCTTTGAGACAGGTTGTTTATTCCCTTCTTTATCACCTCAGCTGATTAAAACAGAAAAATAGCCCTTATATAATATCAGTTACATAAAGCCAATGGCGATCCTGTTGGCATCGTGAGAATGGCCTGAAACTCCCTCAGCATACCTCACCACCAAGGTTTCTTATGGAAGAAATACGGAGGAATTAAAGCATCCTCTGAGATGCTACCCTAGGTTCAGTCCCCTAGTCACTTACAGTCATTCAGGACAAGAGCAGGCCACAAGAACTCAAGAATGTCAGTACCTTCCTGGAAGATGCTATGCAGAATCAGGAAAATTAGACTCCCTGAGCTTCAGTCCGAGCAGACTTCTTCAGTCTTTGCTGCTTTGATTTATTAGAACAGCCTTTTTTTATAATCCTTTGGGGAAAACAAACAAACAACAAAAAAACCCCATGCCCCCTATAAAACAGATTCATCACAACATCCTGTCCTCCTACCAACCATCTTCATAACATAAAATATATTCCTCTGATTATTAATTAACTGATGCACAGAAACATCTTCAAGCTTTTTAACCTCTGCCTTTCTCTTTTGTCCTTCAAGAGTGTAGATGACAATGCAGGAGTGGTTTTCAAAACACGAATAGCTTCTTGAGTAAATGAAGTACTATGGTGCTTTGAGCCCTACAGTCACGGGCTCAAATGTTATAGCCATTCAGAAATCAAGTATTTGATCTATTTTTACAGTATATACATTCTGTTCCTAGGCATATGTATAAATCTGGCATAACATCATTAACATTGATACGGAGAAACAAATTTAACTGATGATAGTGCAAGCAACAACAACAAAGTCATATAATCTACCAGTAGGTATTTTACCTAAAAAGAGAAAGGAATATGATATTGCTAGCACATCTTGTCTGCTTATCTGGCTATCCTTTAGCACTGTGACATCTCAACTCTCAGGATAAACCATTGCTTTTCTTCTTGTTGGAGTCCCTCCAAATACCTTCAACAATATGAAATACAACTCCATATAAACAACAGAAAAGCTGAATGCATCAACTTCTGAGTGTATCAAGACCTCTGAAATTAAAACTGTAAATGAATCTACAGGATTTAGCTGCTCTGTCCTTAGGGTGTGCTCACAAGGAAAATGCACAATTATTGACATTTATCCTCCTCCTCCTTTCTCCCCAGCCCTCCCACCCCAGGCCCTCCACCCTCAGCA
>VWZO01003321.1:25166-63173 GCA_013396975.1 Bucco capensis
AGCAGCTAGCCAACAGACAATTTTATATTACAGCAGTAGATAGCTGGACAACTACAGAGGAAAAAGATAATAAAAAAGTCTAAATCTAAACCAAAACTGTAGGCAGCTAATACCAGTGGAATACAACAATACATTGTTATCTGATGTAAACAAAATGCAGTGAGCGATTGCACTTCTGATCTCTCTTATTTGTTAAAATGCTCTGTTATTTACAGCGTTGCACAGAATAAGGAAATGGTTTTAGAATTGTATCTCAAAAGCAAAGTGATAATAAAAACTAGTGTAGCTTTTCTAAAGGCAAGGTTCTTGGAAAGGCACAACTGTTATCATAACTGTTTCATAACTGCAGCATTCCAGCTCCATGGCTTTTCACCCAAATAAATGTATAGTCTTGGCAAAAGTAGCAAAGAATAACTTCCATAGTACTTGGCAGAATTTCTAATGGGGTTTGCATGCATTAGGAGTTTGATTCAGCAATTAACATGACTTTGGGGAGTGACTCACTAAGGCACTGGCTAGTTTACATCTTACCTTGAGATGTCAGTCCCAACTATGGATCCAGGTAAATCCCACAATAGAGGTGGCTTGATTTAAGCTGGGTGCCTGTCTTCATTGCAGCTAGCACTGGTCCCTACTGGGAGACCAGCTGGTAGGACTTCTTTCATTTGAGTATAGATGGAAATGCCTAGGAAAAATGAGAGAAACCCTGACATACACTCAACTAACTAGGTTGACTAAATCTCCACTGATAATTTCAGGTTCCCAAGAAGATTTGCTCACAAATGGATGTACATGGAGACACTCTAGGTGTGCACATTCAGTCAGTAGGAGATAGGTTGTGGTAGGATCAGTCACAAGAATAGAAAATAAAGTTCTCAGGCAAGATAGTTTCTCTAAAAACATGATCAAACTGCATCAAAACAAGTGTGGCTAGCAGGTTAAGAGAAGAGACTCTCCTCCTCTACTCTGGTCTGTTGAGACCCCATCTGTAGTACTGTGTTCAGCTCTGAATTCCCCAGCATAAGACAGATGTGGACCTGCTTGAGCAGAGGAGGGCTACAAATATGGTCCGGGGCTGTAGCACCTCCCCTATGAGGACAGGCTGAAAGAGTTGGGGCTGTTCAGCCTGGAGAAGAGAAGGCTTTGGTGGGACCTTAGAGTGTCCTTCCAGTACTTAAAGGAGGCCTACAGGAAAGATGGGGAAAAACTCTAGTGTAGTGATAGGATGAGGCTAATGGTTTTAAACTGAAAGAGGCTAAATTCAGATTAGATAGCAAGAAGAAATTCATCAGGGTGAGGTTGGTGAGACACTGGAACAGGTTGCCCAGAGAGAACTCTGGCAGAGTTCAAAACCAAGTTTGATCAGCCTGGTCTAGTGAAACGTTTTCCTCCCCATGGCGGTTGGGGTGGGGAGGGGAGGTTGGAAGTAGATGATTTTTAAGATACCTTACAACTCAAACCATTCTATGAGTCTATGATATAAGCAATTACCCAGTTGTAGCCAACTCAGCCTTCATATTTGATAGCTGTGTATATACTAGAAAAGTAAATATACCTGACACTTACCCCTAACACTGGGACCAGCTGGCACAGAATGGTCCGCACACAAACTACTTAATTCTCTTACTTTCCAAAATATCATGGCCACATCCAAGTTAACTGCTGAAAAGAGCTTGTGTTCTGTGCTAGTACTCAGACTTTGTCCAAGAGCTGCTTAGGGTTAGGGACAAGCCAAAACTATGTCAGTGACCTTTCTAAAAATTCAATAGTATAGATGATTGGGTTCCAGTTTATCTGAACTTCCCTGGTAGTTTTAGTTTACTGTTTCAGATGTAGCTGATGAGTCTTGGTCAGAAGTATTAGCAATCCAGAGGTGATTTTAAAAAGAAATGGCCTTCACTACATCCTTCATTCAAAAATATGAGGCAACTAGACAGCATATTTCAAGTTGAAGCACAAGTAAAACATCTCCAAATGAGCTTCCAGCAGTATTTAAGGACTGAATCAACTCAGGTGAAATCAGGAGATCTTTAGTTTGTTCCTTTGCTGATATCAAATCACAGGACCTTGTTGACTGACAGATTATTCAACCAGTCAGATCTAAACTGGGAACATTACTACATTCGCTCGCCATTAGCTTACTGGCTAATAAGTGATGGCAAAAGCAGATCCGTTGCCTGTCAAGGGTTAGCACTGGGCCTGCAACTAAATAAGGCACAGACATTCTCTATTACACCCTCACCCCACTATGAGGAATAGAAAGAGAAAAAGGGAGAGACATAAACTGGAAAACTAAAAGTACTTTAATGAAAATAATAATAAAATTATTTATATATATATATAACATATACAAAACCAATATCAAATCCGACCCCATCGATAGCAATTACTTCACCATCACCACTGATGCTGTGGCAGAAGTCCCAGACCAGACTTAGCACCAAATGGGAACCAGATTTGGGAGCTGGATCTTGGAACTGGATTCAGGAACTCATGGATCAGGATCAAAGACAGAATGGACAGAGTCCTCCTTGGATGCTGGCCGTAGAAGAAGAGAGCAAGAGCTTGACCCTTGTGATCACTTAGCTTTACGATATGACGTGTATGGAATGGAATATCTAGTTGGTCAGTTTAGGGTCACCTGAATGGCCCTCTCCTCTCCACAGTTTCAGCCTTTTACTCTGCACCCCCAACAGAGTATACAAGATTTAGCAATGACCTCGTTCTACATAGCCAGTCCTTGGTCCTAACTCTAAACATTAGGTCTTATCACTACTGAAAGCAAAAATACACTGCTAACTTCAGAAATCGCAGTTACTTAGAAGAACCTTAGCTGAAAAGTAAAACAGTATTAGTTCTGTTCCAACTCCAACCAGGAAAGTTACTTGTGAATGATATCCCAGCTCTTTACTCACCATAACTGTCCAGTTTTCTGATGATTGATGACAGCTATGAGGCTTGAGCAACACTTCTGCTCACGTCTTCAGAGACGCAGTGTTGGTACCTCCTCATCCAAGTGGTTGACAGGAACACTGCATGGGCCAGTTACTTGGACCCTTGGCTTCAAGAGGGGATGACGATGAGGAATGCCTGTTTACTTCATGGCCCTTCCTCTTAAATCCACATCTGCCATACTCAGTAAATCTGTTGTCTAACTTTGAGCCTAAGGCCATAGATTTTATGACCTCTTATAAAATTGTGTTATTAGCCAAAAGCAGGGAATACTATAATGCAAAGAAGGTGTGCTTCTACACATGTGTATGCTTGTCATTTTCAAATGCAAGCCACCTTTTGTCATCTGTGAGATGTACTTCCCAGGATGAACTAGACCAGGGAGGAGGTGCTGCTGAGTGCATTCACAGTACAGCCCAAGGCTGTAAGCCATGCCTGGTACTGTTATCAGGAACAGGTGTATACAGAATCACAGAATCACCAAGGCTGGAAAAGACCCACAGGATCATCAAGTCCAGCCTATGACCCTATACACCCAACATCTAAACCATGCCACTCAGTGCCACATCCAATCTTTTTTTAAACACCTCCAGGGATGGTGACTCCACCACCTCCCTGGGCAGCCCATTCCAGAGCCCAATCACCCTCTGCAGCAAATACCCGGCAGCAAATGCTCAGTATTGGCTTTTTGAGGGGCTCTCAAACTGTATCTTCATTTCTGTCTGTCTGTTGAAAGATAGTTTGTTCCTAGGGTTGATTTGTGCTGCCACAGCTTTGCAGAAGTGTGAAAACAGATGGCTTTGTCTGGAGTGCAGGCTGGTCCAGCCTAGTCTTACCCAGGGTTTGTGCTCAGAAATTTTGTTGGCACACAGGGACATTTTTGCCAAAGGTATCAGAAGCAATTCTTATAAAATGTCATGGTATGATGGTCCCCTGTTTCACTAATATCTCAGATCCATGGTCACTGCAGCTAAAGTCATATGCTGTTTGGACAAATGAGGCTTTTTCCTAGAGCTAACAAAAAATAAAAATAAAATTAAAAAAAAAGGGGAAAAAAAACACAAAAAACCCCTCCAGAAAGTGAATGTATTAGATGCATTGTATTCTGCATGGTTCTGACCTATCTTGGCTCTTCTGAGAGCAAGTCTTCCAGTGAGACAAAGAATGTTATTTTAAGTGGCCTGTAAATACAATATTCAGTCACTATAGGTGTTTCTACTGCTGGATGCACTCCTTGGCTGATTGGATTATGTACTGGCAAGGTGTGAAACTACTTAAGAAAACAACATTAGGAATGTACTAGTGTTCAATTTTATCAGCTGCGGAATCAACATAAAGTCTGTAGAAATTGCCAGTTAATAAAGCTCCTCATATTGCTTAAATAGCCAACAAACTTTTCACGCCAATGAATGCCATAATGGAGAACTTATTAAATTCACATTTTATTTATATTTCCATAATAATGAAATGACAGTAAGTATATCAGGTTCCCTTTGTCGTGAATATTGGAAGGCAGAGGTAAGGTTATGCTAGAGAGCGAAGGAAGATCTAGAGCTTTACCCCAGTCATTATGGAGGGGAAAAGAGCAGGACAGAGTGTCTTGAGACCATGCATCACATCTGCAAACACCCAGCTCAATGGTGACTCAAACCTTGTGTGTGCTGGTACTGTGGCACCAACATTTGGATCCCCATACTTCACATAATCTAATGTCCAAACTTGCACTCAGAACAGGCACTGTGTCCTGGGACACTGATCTGTAACAACCCCTCCTTCCCTTTGTTCCCGCACCACTGGCAACCATCATCCTCTCATTCTCCTGCCCACAAGCCCACCCTCCTACCTGCTCACTCACTTTCTCCTTTCCTCCTTCCCATCACCCTCACCCCCTTCCCTATGTTCATTCTCAGTGGTCGTTGCATGTACATACCTTGGCCTCCTTCAGGTCATTAAGCACCCTGCCTTGCCTTATGTTTTGACAGGTTTTGTGAGTTTTGACAATCCTGCCAGTGCCCAAGCTGCTATCCAGGCTATGAATGGCTTCCAGATTGGCATGAAGAGGCTGAAGGTGCAGCTGAAGAGGCCAAAGGATGCTAATCGTCCCTACTGAAGTGTTGTAGGAACCACTGGATACAAAGCACTAGCACAGGTAACTGCATGGGGAAGGGAGTGTCAACTGTGGTTGTAGCCTCTCTTTGTGTTGTAGACCCTCAAAAAGATTCAGCTCTGTGACTCTCTAGCTTCTGCCTTTTTCACTTAGGCCTCTGGCTAGATTCACACTGCACAAATACACACTCACACATAAGCCAGAAACCTTTAGTGTGTGTGTCTCTTCAGAAAAAGAGGTGGAAGGATGCTTAATGAGGGATGAATACCCCACCCCAGGGGCATCCTGCATCTCTAGAAAGTCTTTCTAGTCACTAGAGGAGAGCCAGCAGCAGTCCTGATTCCCCTTACTCAGCAAAAGAGATAATTTCCGGTGGCTGAAGAAAATCTGCAATTACAAAATGGGACTAGGCTTCAGTTTAATCCCAAGTGACTGAACTGGAACAGTGTTTGTCTCAATAGCTCCGCCTTGCAAATGTTTAAAAGCATTCTTCATGGGGTATTGCCTGTATCCAATTTCATTGCAGCATAATAACTTTATGTAAATATGTCTTCCTGACAACTAAATACCACCTAATTTTTTTCTTCCCAAGTCTAAGAAATTAATAGAAGGATCCATAGAATCATAGAATCATAGAACGGTTTGGGTTGGAAGGGATCTCTGGAGGTCATCTAGTCCAACCCCCCTGCAGTGGGCAGGGACATCCCCAACTAGATCAGGTTGCCCAGAGCCCTGGCAAGCCTCACCTTGAATGCCTCCAGGGATGGGGCCCCAACCACCTCCCTGGACAACCTGTTCCAGTATTCCACCACCCTCGTGGTGAGGAACTTTTTCCTAATATCAAGTCTAAATCTACTCTTCTCCAGTTTAAAACCATTGTCCCTTGTCCTTTCACTATAGGCCTTTACAAACAGGCCCTCTCCAGCCTTCTTGTAAGTTCACTTTAGGTACTGGATGGTCACTAGTAGGTCCCCCTGAAGCCTTCTCTTCTCTAGGCTAAACAATCCTGACTCCCTCAGCCTATCCTTGTAGGAGAGGTGTTCCAGCCCCCTGATCATTCTTGTGGCCCTCCTCTGGACCCGCTCCATCAGGTCCATATCCTTTCTGTATTGAGGGCTCCAGAACTGGACACAGGATTACAGATGAGATCTCACGAGAGCAGAGGAAAGTGGCAGAATCACCACTCTTGATCTGCTGGCCACGCTTCTTTTGATGCAATCCAGGATGCAATTGGCCTTCTGGGCTGCCAGCGTGCACTGTTTGCTCATGTCCAGCTTCTCATCCATCAGCACCCCCAAGTCTTTTTCTCCAGCGCTGCTCTCTATCATCTCATCCCCTAGCCTGTATTAATAGTGGGGATTGTTCCGACCCAGGTGTAGGACCCTGCACTTGGTCTTGTTGAAGCTCATGAGGTTCACCTGGGCCCACCTCTCCAGCTTCTGGATGACATCTTGCTCCTCCAACTTATCAACAGCACTCCAGAGCTTGGTGTCATCTGCAAACTTGCTGATGGTGCACTCAATGCTGCTGTCGATATCGTTTATAAAAATATTAAACAGTTACTGTTAACTTCTGTGTGTAGATAAAACCCAACTAAATCCAAGCAAGCTCTGCTTGAATGAAGACCTAGACAAATCTGAATGGGGGTCTCATTGTTAGAGTGATGTACTTTGTGTTTTTGGAAAGGAGCCAGCTTGATGCTCAAGGGAACTTCTAGTATGTGTTACAGTGTTAAAAATATCAGACACAGCAGCTTGTTTCAATGGAATCCCAAAAATGGAGGTGTTTCCCAAAATGGAAATACTTTCCACCAGTGGCTGAGTTTTCCATAAAGTAATTCTTTGAGAAACAGAAATACAAACTTGTAGGTATTTGTTACAGAGGCAGGAAGTGTATCTGCCAAAACCGTACCACACCAGAGATTTCCCAATAAACCCAGCACTGAGGGTGGCTCCAAACTGCAGCAAAAGCAGTTTGCATTCCTGAATTGATGACAGAAATATGGGTTAGGTGACATTTCTAGGCCACCATAGCCACAATGTCTGAAATTCAGTGATTTTGATTCGGGTCTTTTTTGACCCATCTAAGGTAAAACCAGGAAATCCTTATCTTCAACCTTCCCAACGAATCATGAAGAAACCTAGTTTTTCACTTTTATCTCTAATACCCTCAAAAAATGTGTTGTTCCAGTCTTCAGAGCAGTTCCTTTCCACTGAGAATCAAGGAATGGGATCAAAACACCTTTGAAAAAGGTGCTGCACTGAAGACAAAGTGTAGCAAATTAAGAACACTTTCAATAAACATATCAGATGCATGTACAGCTTCCATAGTTTAGACTCTCCCTTATATCAGATTACATGAAAATAACTGTCAAGGCATTTTCCTTCTTCAAATACCTCTTTCCTTTCCCTTGCTTGTGACAAGGCCCCTTGGAAGCTTGAAATCAATATATGTTTCTGTATCCAAATGCTTTTTGCTCCATCACACTGCTTTTTTACTACAAATTTTACTGGGGAGAGTGGGAGATACATGCATGAAATTTTGTTAAAGCAGGGACTGTCTTTGTTGGGGAGATTTTCAATGACACCTGCAAAGGGACTGAGGAACATAAAAGTCTTCCTAGTTTGGCATGAAGCAATAGCTTTATATCATGGTATAGCTGTGATAAGTGAGGATATGTTTGTGGTCATGGAAGAAAGTTCGGAACAGTAGACACTTGTGTTGTTAAAGAGTCACTGTTATGAGTCTGTGGTGTTTTCATTATCATAGACCATCATGAAGTGCTCTGACTCTACCTTTTTTTGATCATGCTGATGTTGAAATCTCAGATAATTTCCATGAAAAATGTTACTCAGTAGCAGGACTTAGGTAAGTTTTTCAGGGCCTTTCGCCCTCAATATATTGTATACAAAATAATCAGCTGGTAAAAAGGCAACAAAACACCATCTTAGAGCATTTTCTTCTTTCTTTTGCTTCTGCAAATCAAGAGAACAGTCTTGAATTGTTGCCTCTTAATAGCAAGTCCTTTAGCTTTCCTGGCTTTTACGTTGAGTTAATGTTCTGCTGTTCAGCAAAATCAGTTCAGTTTTTACTATGAGATCACTTCCATCCTCTGCTTGTAGTAGTCTTTATGAGAGGTACAGACAGTCTCTATCGATATGGGGTAAATGCAGCTCAAAGGTCCATATTATCTTGTAGACTGCCATTGCAGCAGGTGACGATGTATCTGTCTTTTAGCAGGAAAGAGTTCTCCAGGAAAAAAGTTTTGTGTGTGTTTTTTTGCACTTAACAAAAGAAACTGACCAGAAGGACACTGAAGGAGAGCATCCCGGTGAAGCAGCCAGAGGATTTTTAGGCATGACAGCCACAAGTCAACTTCCTGCCAGGGCTATGTAACACCATTCAGCACAGGGCTAATCCCTCAGTAATAAGACTTACTTAGAGATAGGTCAGTTGTTCTTGGCTCAGCACAGTGTTATTGTACCCCTATGGCTTATTTGATGTGCAATTTCCAGTCAGCCTTCAAAATACCACTCGAAGTTCCTCATTTGCCCACTCAGTTAACAGTATCATTACTGTAACAAGACGTTTACTAAAAATACTAGGACAGAAGCCAGCTAGACCCATGGGTATGGCACAGATAGCTATTGCAAAGCTTGAGAGCAGGCAGCTTCCTCAACTGGCACAAATGTTAATAACTCTTCTGTGTTGTTTTTTTAATCTAGTTTTACTTTGGTTGCAGCTCTTCAGGGTCCTTAATCCCAATTTGAAGCATATGCATAACTATATTGACATGAGGGCAATTACTCATGTGCTTCAAGAGGATGCTCAAGAAACTTTTTAATTGGGATTTTTCTAAGGAAGTGCTTTGTTTTATTGAACTTCTTTCCAGAAACAAGAAGCTGCCAACAAAAACACAAACAGCACCCAGTTTGATGTACTCCACTAAGTGTTTTTTCCTAGCCAAGAAAAAAAGGTCTTTACTCAATTTTAATTCTAGATATGTTTTGTTTTGTTTTGTTGTTTTTTTTTAATTTGTAGATCTCCTTATACATCTCCCTTTTGGGACACAGGCAGCCTAGGCCACAGTGATTTGAAGTCCTTTGATTCCTTGCAAGTGCCTTAAAGTTGTTGTCGAACACTGAAAGGGGCTCTGTGATGTAGCAGATAAGACCACAAACTGTGGGCAAACAAGCAAAGCTCTGAAGAATTCAGATGGCAAATGTTTCCAAAATGGCGGCCTCTCTTCTCCTTTTTCTTTATAATTAAAGAGATGGTGGGGACGGGGAGGGGGGAAGGGGGGGTTGCTACAAGGATAAAGCAAAAGAAAAAGAGGAAGACCATTTGAGGCAACTTTGCCAAAATCAATATACCCTATTACAAATACCCCCTCAGGACTAGGAAGCAAGGATTTGGAGGCACTTCATGCATCCTTCAGATACATGCACAAAATAATAAATTATAAAACACCCTGAAATCTGTAGCTGCCTTGCCTGGCCATTTCTAGGAGCTGTTAAGTACCTTGTGATATGGCAAAGGTGCCGGTACAACCTGCAGTACTTGGGAGTGTGTGTGAGCCCTCCATATGGCCAGCACCATGGAGACTACTGGGATAGACAGAGAGACAACTTCCTCTGATCCTTCCCCTGGGAGTAGAAGTGATCACGTGACTCATGTAATTCCAGCACTCCACAATGGATCTCAAAGCTAGGTTCCTAGTGGCCCACCCATGATAAGTCAGTAGTTGTCATGATAAGACAATATTGCCTGGAAAACCCCATAATTCACAGGTCTTCCAGTACTAAGGACTTACAAAGTAACACAGACGCATCTAGCTGATCGATCAGTAAAAGCCATTACAGAGAAAAGGAGTGAAAATCCTGTCCATTTCCCTTCTATGGCTTCATTGCATCAACTGCAATGTGCATTAACCAAGTGTTATTTACCACTTCAGATAGATAGTCTGCTGTTGAAGTTTTATTTAAAGCCACAGAGGGAGAGACATTTGGGTGGGACTAACCTGGAGCACTGACTGGTGTGAAACTGAGTGAGACAAAGTTAGTATGAGTAGATAAACTGAGTGAAGTGAAAGTGAAGCAGAAGACTGAAAAAAAATGCTTAACAGCAACATTGTGTTATCCATCCAGGCAACCTGCACCTCTAAAATGCCAGGGGAAATAACGGAGGCCAAGCTCAAATACAAGACAAAAGATGTTCAGGTCCTTGTTTCAGATTCTTGTACATATGCTGATGTGTGGTTTATTGTGGAAGGTATGAGGTGCTTGTTTCTGCGCTGGCTGGATTAGGTGATATTTTTCCCCAAAGGAAATGTATTTTGAGGATTTTTTTCATTGAAACATGTAGGTTACCAAATCAGAAAATTTTACATTTTCTTTTTTTCTGTGCTCTGATAACAGGAAAAAAACCCAACAAAACATCTAATTTTAAAGTAAACAGACATTATCAGCCAAAAACAAAACAAAGAAGCAAAATGCCAAATGTCTATAACCAAAAAGATATAAATTGAAAACTTCTTGCTGTGTCTTGTCATTTTAAATGGCTTTGAGGAAACATCTAATTAAATGTATTTTTCACTGATTTTTTTGGTTGGTGTTGTGGTTTATCAGGGCAGCTACTTCTGCCTCTCAGAACAGCTTTTATTACATCTCATAAGAGGTTATTTTGCACTTGCATTGGTCTCACTGTTGTCTCTTAGGTTATCTTGAGATTCAGCCTAAATATCCTTTATCAGAATCTATCTCATTTCTTGTAGTTATGCCTCCTACAGTCACGCTAACCAATTGTTCTTCATCCTGTACAGATCATTGTCGTTTTCCTCCTTTAGTCCTCATTTAGATCATTTAGGACTTGCTTACATTATGGAAATTTTCACTAGTATAATTACATCAAAACAGTACTCCAGCACAAGATTTAATATGAGTGAATAAAGTGAGAACAAAATCACCACAGCTTCATTTGTGAAAGTCTGTTTAGATACTGGAAAAACATCAGCTCAGATTTTTTCCTTTGAATTACTTTTGCTTTTGATTTCCATTGATGACTGTGATTAAATTAAATATCCCTCATCGTGTTTGTGACTCAAACGTTGCACTCTTGTGCTCATACATAACAGAATGGAAGTGGATATTACTGGAGGAGGCTGAAACAGAACTACTGAAGGTGTTTGCAAAACTGGCAAGAAAACACTTTTCTTTTCTGGCTGATCATTTTTAACCTGTCTGCCCATTTAAATTACTAATAACTTTATTACGGTAAAATTCTCATGTCTGTTCTATAAACCACAGTTTCCATACCAGAGCATGAAAAATCCCATTTGCTAATTATTGTAGTTATTCTAAGATTGGCACACAATATAATGCACTGATGGAAAACGACAATAATTAATTACTGCATTTACTACAAAATTACAATCAGTAATTACTGCTCTGAGACTGAATTCCATTCAGCAATATTTGGAACTTGTTCTTCCTCAAAGCAGGGCAGCTTTTCAGGAGTATTGCTGTGTTTGCATCTAAATGAGTCCATGTAGGTCACTAACAGATCTGCAGTATTCATCATGGGAGTGATAGAGCAGCACAATGCAATACCATAACATTTTCCTTCAGTTCAGGGTATGAATTCTTCATTAAAACACATGCTCCTATTTTTTTTAAAGTTAGATAATGCAATTACTTCAGAATTAAATAATATATATGAAAGCAGCCTCCCATTTCCTATTCCATTGTGATGCTGTGGATCATGGTGCTCTAAAGTAAACTTTTGGAGGCTTGTAAGACTTTTTTTTAAATGACTCAGTCAGCAAAAAGCCTGCTAAGTTGTCCCTACTGTGAAAAGATCAGGAGTTTGTATGGTTGTGCTATCTTTGAAGGCTTTGATCAACAAAACCCCAAAAGCCCCAGAGCTAACTGGAGGGTGGTAGTGTTATATGCAGCCACTTGACCAATAATATTACTATGGGATCTCATATGGACCATGCCATGTAAATTACCTGAGCATGTCATAGTAAGAGCCTTTCTTAGCTAAACTGTGTGAGCTTCAGTTTCATCATTTAACAGGCCACTGCTGTATCCTGAAAAGAGTTGCCTTTGAAGGAACCTTTTTTACTAGGTTTGTCCATCGTCAAGGACTGCAACTTGAAGAAAACACGGGAAATAAAAAAAAAAAGAATGAGTAGCTGTTTCAAACAGATGTGAGATGAAATTACAGTCAAGTATCTGGAAAAGCACAGGAGACAACCATAGCCAAAACTTTTCTTCCAGCAGCAGTAAACACTGACAGAACACAATCCTCTGCTAAATAAAATAGAGAGATAGAAAGAAAGAGAGAGAAAAAGAGAACGAGAAAGAGAGAGAAAGAGAAACAGAAACAGAAACAGAAAGAGAGAAAGAGAAAGAAAAAGAGCAAATGATAAGCAGTTTGAAACACATTGTATAAAACTGCAAGGGTCTAGGACTTGAGGTGGGAGATGTTCTTCTTAAGATGGCCCTATGCTTCATATTTGAAGGCTGATAGGTCTGTTTCTGGTGTGTTTAGTGAAAAGAAAATGTCAGCCTCGTGAATATGCTTTTTTGCTCAGGTAGAGATGATATAGACAGTGTAGGTTAACTGTACTACACAGCCTTCTGGCCTGAAGAAAAACTGAATTAGCAGAGAAGGGTAATGTGAGAAACTGGAAACTCTCAATAAAGTTGAAGTTACAACTCAACAGCAACACATGGTTCACAGGACTCAGGTTACTTGTGTAGCATTGATCAGTAGGCTGAAAATGATCTGATGTTTTTGCCACTGACCTTTGAAAGCTACTGCAGAACCATGAATTGAAGCTGTATGGGGTAGTGTTTGGCGCTTACACTGTAAGTATAAAGAAAAGGGAGGCTAAAAAACTCCATGAAATTTACTCCACAGGGGAAAACTGATACAGGACTTGGCAAGAATATTAATAAGGGGTTGCAGAGTGCTCCATCAATGTGAGCACCTTAAATTGATGTCCTTATGGTTTGGAAGGCATACACAATCAGCTGCACTAGAACACAGTTTCTCATTCCCACAGTTATACCCAGTGATATATCAAATGCAATAATTGTGTATTTGAATAATTCATGGGTACGGTAACTTTGGCCAGACACAAGTGAAAATCAAAACTCTGGTCTCTGAAGTGTTTGATTCAGATGTAGCACAGAATTGAAGGTTTACAGTGCAAACCCTATTTCTCAGGTGTCTTTCATCCTGCCCTGTGATACCAGCTAGAGAAAAGACAGTTTTTATTTCAAAAGGTACATTTTTCTACTTAGCTGATCTTCATACAACCTTTTCAAAATGTTGGGTAGAAAACTGAGCTGGAGGGATGAGGAGGTCAGCAGTCAAGTTGTTTCCCAACCAAGATGCACAGTAAATGGGAACTTAACTCCTTATCTGGAGAGATAGTAACCACAACCATGATCATGCAAAGTTCTCAGGCAGAGTCAGTCACCAGCTTCTCTGAAGTCAGTGAAGTAACACTGATTTATGCCAATAAAGGATTCAGGCCAACTATCACTTATTTAACTCTAAATGTTCTTCTTGAAAAGATGTTTCAACTATTTGCAATTCTGGAGGGAGATGCAATGCTACCATTTGAGCCAGTCTGGTCTTCTTAGAGCGGAGACACTGGGGAATGAATAAGTCTATCTTCAAACACATCCCTATGGCTTATTTTAAAATCCCTTTATACAATGACTCACAAATAGAAAAAAATCATTTGCATCCCTGGAAGGCTGTAGTTGCACACTCAAGTGATCCCCTTTATAACTCAGATTTCTCCCATTACTAGGAGAGATATTCTCCCTCCTAGCGTCTCCAGATGTCCCCATTTTCCTGTGAAGGACATGTCAATCTAGCAACTGATCTGTCTGAAGCACCCATTCTATGCAGAGGGGAGTAACTCTTCAAAATCGTCACAGCGATGAGATGTCTACCTTTAGGATTTCTGGCTATATGAGTCCCAATCCTTGAAGACAACACACATATTTTGGTTGATTTGAGTGTGCTGTGGATCACATCCCCGCTAGTCATGGTAGAGTGTTGCAATACAGTATCTGTCTTAAAAAGCAGTGTGATCCAAAAGAAAATAGGTTTTCATTACCTTGGTTTCTAAGGACTTGGAAATGGTTGGGTCATGAAACTCACAAGCTATCCAGTCAGCTACAAACTTTTCTTTGCTGGAAAATGTTCTCTTCTTTTTTTTTTTTCCCCCCCTCTCTTGAAGCATCTCCACTTACCAGTAGAGGTTGCATCCTGTTTCCTGTAACATACAACAATAAATGGTTTTCATGCTTTTTGTTTTCCTCTGTGCTTTCTCCTTGTGTGGCACATACTGCTCCACCATGGCAGACTGGGCAGTAGGAAACAGAGCCAGGCAGACACCAACAACTGTTACATGTCAACCCTTAGGAAATTTGGTGCTTTCAGAAGCAGGTGTGTTTGAGAGTTTTCTGTCTTTCCTTCCTAGATTACAAGGGCGTTATTTAGTGCAGTCATACAGGCCTTCTTAGACAAAATCCCATCAGGAATTCCTGTAGGTCTTCTTCCTGGTCACCAGTAAAATGCAATTTAAAGAAAGGTGTACAGAACCTGATTAGGAGTAAAAGAATAGCTCTTTCCTGGAGAAGTGCTCCTAAACTGAAACCTGAATGTAGGAATTAACTTCTGAATAGATGGCTTTGTTGAGGAACACAATAAAGGGCTGTTAGTAAAGTCACCATGGGCAGCCTTGGACATCTTTTCTCTTTCTGCACAGTCCCACTTTCTGACACTCTGGCTTCCACTACTTAGCAGTGATTCCTAAAAGTTATTCCAGGCTGCTACTTAACATTAAAACAAAAATCATTTCTTCCTTCAGAAATGCTCTAAAATGAGCTGTCCTGAGGTCAAATGTAGCTGGAGAAGTGCTGAGCCCACCTTTCATCTGGGAAAAATATAGGTTTTAATCAAACAATAATGGTTTGTGCCAGCTGAAGACTTGCTTTGGAATTTGGCCACAATGCTCAGGGAGCAGAAATCATCTGCTTTTTCTCTTCTTCAAATTGCCTCTGTAATTTTTCCCCAAGTTATGTGTGCTCAGTGTGTTCTGTTGATGTGAGAAGTGGTAATATCACTCTGCTAGAAATTTTATGGTTCACAGAAGGTAGGATTTGTATTGAGACAGACAGATAGATGGATGTCTGGTGTCTGAATACAATGTATTACAGAGATTGACCCAAAATTTTCTACACTAGCATCCCAAATGATAGACTGAGGATATCTCTGTCTGGGAGATTTCAGATAGATTTTATCTCTTTTCTCTGAGTAATACAAGGCTTTAAAAGCATATTTTCCCTGTCCCTTTGCTCATATAATTGGCAAAGATCAGAGTAAAGAAGGATCAATAGCAAATAAGTAGTCTACATTTTCTCAGGTGTCAATATAAAGGACGTCAGATATGGCACATTGGGAAGGGAAGAATATACACTTAGGGGGTCTGTTTTGCATTCAGATATGGACCATTTGTCATGGCAAAGGATAAGGTGAGTCCTGTTGCCCACGCAGCTGGTAAACACAGGAAAAGTAATAGCAATGCTCACATCCTACCAACAAGCCAGACTCAAGGCCACAGTGAGATCTGGGCTCTCTCTGTACATGAGGGGGAAATGGAAACAAGCAGAAGCACCAGTTGTCAGGAGCAGTAGGGACACCACCCTGCCAAGCTGCCTGCAGAGCCTGAAGCTGCCTCCTAATGAACTTGAGAGGCTGATCACAACTGGAGGCAAGTTGTTCCCCATTTGTTTGTGCTCCTCAGAGTGGCGGGGATATGCTCTCCATCAGAATAATCCAATTGAACAAGATGATTCATATTAGCAGGCATATCTGTCTGAGGCCAGAGCAGAACCCTGGTGTTAGTTTAATAAATGGCATTCATTAAACTCAGCTGAAAGTATAATCTGGAGAGACTGATGGGGTGAACAGAGCAAAGAATAAGCAAAAGGAGTTAGCAATTATCAGATGTAATTTGTTCTACTGGTGCCACAGAATTTGGACGTGTTTGCAGAAATCTTAATTTCATTTTGCTGAACCAGAATCCATCAAAGAAGCTTATGCTGCTGCTATGATTCCTGTTTGTCAGGACTTGGTAGGGAATGGGTCTTTCTTCTTTTCCTCCTTTTCTGCCAAACAGAACCTTGAAGTAGTACAGAGCCCAGCAGAGAGCCTAAGGACAGAAAGACAGAGGGAGCAGTTTGGCCTTTGCCAAGAAAAGTCTGCAGAGTAAAGTTCCCTGTGCTGCAGTGCAGAAAGCATTGGCAGAGCCTTAGGACAGAGACCCTTGGCAGGCATCAGTCATACATATTCCTAAGATCATGTGCTGTTTTCCCTCCATACAACAGGGATTTATAAACACTCCTCATTTGGCTTCAAGAGCATTTTGCGTTCTGTAAGTGCCAGTGGAAAAGACTATGCAGGGACTTTCTTGACAGCCAGATCAGGGAAACTTCTAGTAGCTGTGCACTACCGACCGCCCAAGTGGCTCAGGGGCATTTCATGGAGAACGGGCGATGAGACACAGGCACTAAGATGCTCCAGGCAGCCAACAGGTTCAGAGCTCATCCTTGATAATTTCAGGCTGCCTTCTTCAAGGCACAACTCACACCGTGTTGCCAGCTTGGCCAGTTGCTACCCATCACAGAATCAAAGAATCACAGAATCACCAAGGCTGGAAAAGACCCCCAGGATCATCGAGTCCAGTCTATGACCCAATACACCACAGCATCTAAACCATGCCACCCAGTGCCACATCCAATCTTTTCTTAAACACTTCCAGGGACGGCGACTCCACCACCTCCCTGGGTAGCCTATTCCAGAGCCCAATCACCCTCTGCGTGAGGAAGTGCTTCCTAATGTCCAGTCTAACCCTCCACTGCTGCAGCTTCAAGCCATGGCCTCTTGTCCTGTCACTAGCTGCCAAGGAGAAGAGCCCAACCCCTACCTGACTACAACTTCNTAGCCTGTCCAGGTCCCTCTGCAGTGCCTTCCTTCCGTCCAGGAGACGGACACTCCCTCCCAACTTGGTGTCATCTGCAAATTTGCTGACGGTAGACTTGATCCCTTCATCCAGATCATCAATAAAGATGTTGAACAGGACTGGGCCTAGGACTGAACCCTGGGGGACACCACTGGTCACTGGACACCAGCTGGAAGTGGCACCATTCACAACCACTCTCTGTGCTCGATCATCTAGCCAGTTTTTAACCCAGCAAAGAGTGAACCTGGCCATAAGCTTTCATACAAAACACTAAGTCCAGAGGGTTTGCTTGTAGGAGGAAGAGACGTCTATCCCATTTCCCCGAGATAAGCTTACTGGGCTTGACTTACAACAGTTATAGCAGTTTATGGTGAGCAATTGAAGATTGTTTGGACAAACAGTTTTCGCAAGCTGCTTTGATTTTATTTTTTTTTTTAGTTTTAACTTCTCCCCACAGGTATTCAAATATTCTTTGGTGTGCTCCAGAGGAAGACAAGAAAGGCTTTTGTATTTATAGAACAGCCAGGGCAGTGCTCAAGTCTCAGTCAGTCACAAAAAAAACCCATAAGAATAATGGAGTAGAAGGCAAACCTTTGACCTTATAAGCTTTCAACATTGATTAGTTTGTTATTGTCGAGAACCTTTTCTTGTTCAGGGCAGACTAGCGATGAAATTATTTTTTCACCTTCTCTGTTAATCTGTCTTCTGTATTCCCATCGGGAAGCAGGAGCCAGATCCTGCCCTTCTGGAGTTCTGCTTCAGAGGAAGGAAGTGAATGGACTTGCACACCAGCTGCATAGAGCTGAATTTTTTTTTTTTTTTTTTTGTTTGTTGGGGGGGTTTTTTTTTTNNTTTTTTTTTTGGTTGGTTGGAGGTGTTATTGTTTGTTTTTTTGTTTATTTGGGTTTTTTTACCAAGACTCGTCTCAATATGCCCTTTGGCAAGAGGCTGAGCATCTTCAACTTCCCGTGAAAATGTTTAAGAATCAGGTGCAATGTGAGCTACTCTGGAGATGGTCAGACATTGTTCTTGTCCTGGACAGTGCAAGAGAGGGAGAGTTGCAAAAATGAGCAGCACCCTTCTGATATTTGCCATGGACTCCACCACCAGTAACAGCCCTTGTTCACAACCACAAAAGTGAGTGATACATGCATTCAACCCCACCTCTACCCCACCACCATTCCTCACTCAGGTAAATCCATAGTCCTTAGGCACAGGGAAGACCCTAAAGGCTTAACTGACATGAGCCTGCCATTTGTACAAAGCCAGTGAAAAACTTGCTTAATTCTTTACAGCAAAGAAAGCCTCATCTGACATCTCACTGATGGCTCATGTGAAATGAGTTCTTGGGGCCCACCTTAGTTCCTCTTAAACACATCTCTATAACAAAGATGATTAGGAGACTGGAGCATCTCTCTTACAAGGAGAGGATCACAGGGAGTACTAGGGCTCTGAAAACCAAGGACATCTGGGGCTGTTTAGCCTCAAGAATAGAAGACTGAGAGGGGATCTTTTCAACCCTTACAAATATCTGAGGGGTGGGTGTCAAAAGAATGGGGCCAGTCTCTTCTCAGTTTTGCCCATTGATAGGGAAAGGGGCAACGGAAACAGGAAGTTCCACCTAAATATAATGAAAAACTTCTTTCCTTTGAGGGTGACAGAGCACTGTAACAGGCTGCCCAGAAAGGTTGTGAAGTCTACTTCTCTGGAGACTTTCAAAATCTTCTTGACCATGTTCCTATACAACCTGCTTTAGGCGAACCTGCCTTAGCAGGGGGATTGGTCTAGAAGATCTCCAGAGGTCCTTTCCAACCCTTACCATTATGTGACTCTGTGAAGTGCAAACCCTGATTGCTACCCAAGTTGACAAGTGCATTTGAGGGCTGAGGACTAGAAAAGGGAAGAGAACTGAGAACCTGTTGCAACCCTGGAGATAGTCTCTCTAAGCACATTGGCCAGTGGAAGATCTCACTGCCAAAGTCTATTCATGGTTACCTTTCACAGTGTCTTTTTCTTGTTGATACTGAAAATGTAAAACAAAGCGAACAAATAGAATTTAGATATATAGCTTATGGTCTCAGAAATAATGGGTATAGGTATTAATCCTTTCTGCAGTTCTTTTGAGGTCCTTTCACAAAATTTCAGGACATCAGACAACTGCAGTATTTTTCTATATCTCAAACTAATAACAACATTAATATTAGCATTAGGGAATTAAATTACAGGGCTAGAATATGAGGCTGGACTTCAGATAACCCTCTACAGTTTATGATCATAGCCATACTTCAACTTTTAACTGCAGTAGTATCAGTTGGGAGGATTTCCATTTCCAGATACTTAGTGTCTTCCTCACCATCACCTTCTACCAGCTGAACAGCTTGTGTAATAGCTTCCTGAAATACTTAAAGTCAGCTAGATCAGCAGTCACCTGCGATCTCAGACTTTTAAAGTGAACAGGTTGATTTAGAATAAAATGGATTACAAAGCAAAGCTCAGTGACAGAGCTGAAGGGGTCCAGCCTTGGGGTTCAAGTCTGTGGGATCAAAGGATGATAACAATTCCAGTCAGTACAACTACAGGAACAGGAGGATAGGCTTCATGAGCACCAGCTGTCTGAGGTGACAATGCACCAGAAATCCTTACTGCATGCAGATGAATTTGGGGTTTATTGATACTTTTTTTCAAAGTATACTGAAGTAACCTTACGAACCAACCACCATGGGAATGAAGAAATCAGCATATTGGTTCTCAGTACTTAAAAAGAAGATGTTTTGATTTGGACTTCTTCTTAAATTTTCAGACAAGGTTTGATTTTTTTTTTAAGCAATCATAACGTTTGACAGATCACCTGCATTTCCCACCAAGAAAGGCTTTGAGCAAAAATGTGATTCAGTTCAAAATTAGAAGCATATAAATACCTCAGCTATAGCAGTGAAATGAGTCACACATATAAGTCACATTCATAAGTGTTTTCAGAATCAAGTTCCGAGATACTAAAATTTGCCAAGAGCTGTGAATTCTTCAGAAGGAAACTGCTTCAACTATATGGAGGAATTCTTATCTTTCTCAAATTCAGAAAGAGTTATCATCCTCTCAGTGAAACTATCATTTCAGAAACATCATACAGAATGTAGCTTCAGGAAGGGTGGTTTTTCAACAGAAAATTAATAACATTTAATAATTAATAGAACTATGTAAGCTTATTGAGTTATCCTGGGCTTTAATCAATTTGAAATATTTGGGGCACCAATTTCCACCTTACTGTTCCTCACTGGAGGTACATTAGAGTTTTAGTGCAATTAAAATGAAGCAGGAAACATTTTTAGCTAATTGCACTGTGCACCTTGAAGGTAATTTGAAGCTGCAGGCAAAAAAAAAAAAAAATGAGAAGGAGTAATTGAGTGCTGCAAGCTGGGACTGTGTGTGCCTGGCTGCATTCTGATTTGGAGGGGTACAGAGGCTGAGTGAGGTGCTAAACAGGTTTGGCAAAAGAAGGGTGAAGTCTCACCCTTGGGGAACAATCTTATTGGATATCACAGGGAAGACCTACAAGTGTAAGACTTCATTTGGGAGATGCTGAAAGGTAAAAGTCCTGACATGCAGGGCAGTAATGCACATGGAAGAGTATTTGCTGCACCCAGGAAGTCTTGCATGATTGTGGGGCACAGGGCGCCCCTTCTAGTCCAACTACAGGAAGGCCAGGTATCTCCTGAATTCAGCCTTGTCTCTTGCCACTGGCACAGGACCAGGCTTGGGTGAGTCACTGGTGACCCCTGCAAGGTATTTCATCTAGGAGGAAAGCTAAGGTCTCCTCCTTTGCTGGATGCAATTTCACACAAGCACCACTGTAACAACTCCTTGCTACTCCCAGTGAGCAATTAGAGACCAAATTTCTCATCCTGAGCATGGTAGACAGCTGTGGGCTATTGTGTCTCATGGCAGGCACTTAAGCCCCAGGTAGGAATTATCAGGAAACCTACTTGGAGGTTACAGGCAATATAACCCTGAGATCAGTGAGCTGGGCTTGATTAGGGGTCTTGAGATCATCC
Source organism: Bucco capensis (assembly GCA_013396975.1). Lineage (NCBI taxonomy): Eukaryota > Metazoa > Chordata > Aves > Piciformes > Bucconidae > Bucco > Bucco capensis. The sequence continues at coordinate 46,327 of VWZO01003321.1, forward strand.
TAAGAGGTGTCATTGTCTTGTGGGGAAAAGGAGCATAGGAATATGCATAGCATCTCTATACATAACCTTCAGATATAAGAACAGGAGAGTGAAGCTTTGGGTTCATGAGCATTTTGATAAGCTTTAGTCAATCTGCAAAGGGAAAAAAGCAGAAGCAGAGGAGATTGGGCACAGAGGCTTGCTCAGAGCTTCCCAACTAAACTTGGTTCTCAACCATGTACATTTTTTTAATTAAACTGTTGGTATGATGCTCAGGAGATAGCAAACTCCTCAAGGCCCCCTTGTAATAAAAAACCTTTCACTATGTGCAAAAGGTAGCTACCACACAGCTTAATTTCCTCTCCTACCTAATGTTCACCAGCAGCAAAAGTAAGAGAGAACACTGTTATGAGGCAGGGCAAATGCTCCTCAGGGCACAGGCCCCACTGATCTGGCCTTTGGGAGTGGAAGAGGCTGCAGGCTTTGCTGGAAAAGTAGCCACGTAACATATATTTGACATCTACTATCACGATCACCCCATTTCCAAAAATGACCTGAGTTTATTGCATTGACCTTTGCTTGCAAAGCTCTTGATCAGTAAAACACAACTGATAGAGGAATAGGGAGCCATGGCTACATTTGCATGAGCAAGTAATTTCTGGATGCTGCTGAAGGGGGTGATCAGGGTTGTAACTACTCGGCCCTTACCCATTGCTTGCTACTACAACTGTGGTGCTGGACATACCAGAGCTCCCTCCTGCACCAGTTCATCCTCCAACCCCAATCTGTCCCACCTCAGTCCAGCATTTTCTCCCACCACACATCTCCACATCTCCTTCAGGTTGTCTGCAGCACCCTTTCATCCCCATTAAGCTATGATCCCTATCACTTCATGACTACCTTTCCTGCCACCACTTAGGGACAGGGTGAGAAAAGCAGCACCATGCAAGGAAACCAGTGACATTTTCTGACCACTCGAGATGGCTTCTCCAAGAGTGGCTGCTCCATTGTGATGCATTTTCATCTGCTGCTTGAGACTAATGGCTGTAGAAAAACAGATAAATCAGAGGCGACATCACTATTGCTGCTTGACATTTTTTCATCAAACTGGCTGGGGGAGGAGGGGGTGACCAAAAAGTGACATTTTGACCAGACTGGATGTTTCAGCAGCAAATTTTCATTCTAGTAGATTAAAAAAGAAATGCCAGCAGCACAAAACCCAAAACTGTCTTGATTAAAAATGTTGGCCTTCAAAAACTAAATTTCTCTTAAAAATGGACTGGTTTTAAGATTGATTAAAAAAAGACAAAAAAGTATCTATTCCTCTAGCCACCTCCCCCACCCCAGATCTGTTTTGTTTTTTAACTAAATTATTAATGGGAAAGAAAGCTAAAATAACAAGAATTTTCTCTTGGAAATGAATTGTCATTTTTCAACCAACTCTTAATGTAACATAGTTAAATGAGAGCAATCCTAGCAACAACACTGCACAGCAAGTAAGTCATACGATTGTTTGAATGAAGGACATTACAATTTAAGAGCTGATTTTTATTGTCACCTTTAATTTATAAATGAAAAAAATAAGGCAGGTTCATCAAGCATCTTAATAAAAAAAAAAAAGAAGAATATCACTACAGAAAACACTAGCATTCAAAATGCTGGACTTTCATCTCCCTGTTAGATCACTTTAGCTTCTCTGTCTGTATATGTATAACTGTCCCTGTTGATATGTATGTATATATAGTACCATTGTATGTATACATATGTATAATATGTATGTGTGCATATTCATGTATATAGTTTCATATATACTATTTGTCTTTTTTTTAACCTTTGGATGTTAGAACTGAAGCACCTGAAAAAAGACTTTTCTTCTTTTCTTTTCTTTTCTTTTCTTTTCTTTTCTTTTCTTTTCTTTTCTTTTCTTTTCTTTTCTTTTCTTTTCTTTTCTTTTCTTTTCTTTTCTTTTCTTTTCTTTTCTTTTCTTTTCTTTTCTTTTCTTTTCTTTTCTTTTCTTTTCTTTTCTTTTCTTTTCTTTTCTTTTCTTTTCTTTTCTTNCCCAGGTAAACTCATTGACTTCTAGTGTAAATAATCAGGCTTCAGTTGATCTCACTATGGATGCATCTCCCCTTCACTGCACTGGCCCTCCTACTCTAAGACATTTGGGCTCCTGATCTTGAACTCCCTGTGCATACTTTAGCAGTGGTTGTAGCAGAGATGGAGCCCATTTTGGAGAGCCCCTCCTCCTTCCTCCACCTCTGCCTGATAGTCTGGGCAGAGCCTGGGGAAGGGGTGACCTATGTGAGTTGGTATCAGGGTGTGGTGAAGAGGAGGGCTGAGGCAGAGGGAAAGCAGAGCCATACCAGCACTGAAGAAAGTTGGTGCCAAGACACTAAACAGAGAGAGAAATTGCTATAGAAAGATAAAGAAACACAAGCGAGAAAAAAAAAACCCACTGAATAGCTGTAAAGATCAGTCACCCATAGGAAAAACTATCTTCATTGTCTTGCTATAGGTGTGCATAGGCTTCAGCAAGTGGAAGGATAGGATCCTGATTGCAGTTTTGGATGGGTTCACAAACAGTTTGGTGCTGGAGGAGATGATAGCCTTTGAGTTTCTTCTGAAAGAAATTCCTTACTTCCAAGTCAGCACAGAAAAGGGGATAGAGAAGACGATCCATGGACACTTGAGTAGGAATCACTAGGGGGAAAGATAGGAACAGGAAGCAGTAGATATATGCAGTGAAAGAAATTCAACCTGGTAGCCCACTATGATGGAGATAGAATTGGGCCAATTCTCTGGTCCTGCAAAGATATAAAGCAATCTTGCATCTGTAGCTGTTTGCATTTGGAATCTTAGCAGATACATTCATACCATGACAGCAGATAGATGACCTAATAGGTGTCTGAAAAATGCTGCACAGGCCTAGCAGTCCCTGCACTATATGATGAATGTCACAGAGTACAGCAGCTGTGTACTTTTAAAGATCACCAGCATTTTCTTAGTTCATAAACTTTTCAGGAAAGGCCTGCCCTTTGCCTTTTTTTGCTTCCAAAATTTTGCTGTACAGATAGACACAAATCTTGCTTCACATAACAGCTTGCCTTTATCACATTAGCAAAAGTAGTGATCCTTCTACAGTTGAGGCCAGAGCAGTTTGCCATTAGCACCAGCAAGAGACAGGGTAGAATCCTTCCTGCTGAGACACAGACCTAGATTCAGGACATAACTACCCACCAGGGTGGTGGTGTGAATAGGACCAAAACTTCCTCACATTCTTTTCTCAGTCATCTAGTAAATCTGCCCTTGGAAAATGATCCAGCAGTCTTGGCGGTACAGCCTAGTCTATCTCTAGAGCCCCATGTTTACAGCTGTCAGGTCTCAGCAATGACTCAGACATATGTAGAACAAAAGAAATATAAATGAAGAGTCCAAATTTAGGATCAGTTGAAAGGGACACCATTGCTTTTTAGCAAGGTGTAGAAAGTAAGAATGAAGGTGTGAACAGATTGCCATTAAATGTCTCTTCTAGGATAACCATGCATTCAATTACTTATGTGGCCACAGAGAAGCTTTCCATGGGTTGCTTTGCTGGCCTAAATGACCTACCTAGTGGCTTCAGATTTCCTTTCTAGGCTTTCAAGAGACAAAGAGACACCTTCAAGTCCCTTTCAAATCTTAGCTAAGAAGAATTATTTTTCCTCTTCACCTCCATGACTTTGCAGAGTTTATGGTAAATGGACCCCTAAATTGAGTGGATGGAATGAGTTCAAGTGAAAGACTTCTGGAAAAGTAAATTCTGCTTCAGCTTAAATATGGGCAATGAATGTCTCCCACAATGCAGAGCTGATTCTTACAGTCTGATCAGAAAGTGCTCTTAAATGATTTCCTGTGACAGTGGTGTTTGTAGTATTAGGACTATTGTGCTGATAGCACAAGTTACAAGAGCATGACTAAAGTTGTATTTACTCTGTCCAAGACTTTGACTGAGATTCATTCCCCCTGATTATGGTCCTGCACTGTAACTACCTCCTTCACAGCTATTCGTTCAAGGCCCTCATAACCACTAGGGAGATATAGGCTCCTTTTGACCATAGTTCACAGTCATATCTGGAATAGTCACTTAGGACAAGTAAATTGGGTCTGTCTACACTACAACCAAGCCTAGAGTGATATGCTCAGATAGAGATATCTGCATCTTGAATCACACTATGAGAACTTAAAGCCATTATCTCCATCCAGCATTCAAGAAAAACAGTCTCAGGCTCCACATAGATGCTTCAAAGAAGCTGGGTTGGAGGATTATTGCAGTTTAACAGATGTATTTGACCTATGGCTTTCTCAGAGTTACCTGCAGCAAAGATATTTTGCATAGTTTGTCCTTGGGTACTAACCCTAATTGCTTGAGAAATATGCTCCTTCTTTATCTCCAAGGCACCACTTCTGAACTAGGTTGTATACACCTGTTTTCGTAACCTTAACACTTTTACTCACAAATTTACTTCAGCAATATCCAAAGTCTATACTCATTTCTAGAGCAAAGTGAATTTCTTCTTCTAAACTGGTGCCCAGCCTAACACAGATGCCTAACTTGCCTCACAATTTCAGGCCACTGATGAAGTGGTCCTCTTAAGATAGTTGTCTAACTCCTCTGTCTAGTAAAGAGACAAAAGTATTTGACTGTATGGCCCTTCAGAGGGGAAGACTATCTGCCCAAATTTAAGACCTGAAAAATGGCTTGTGTACTTGAAAGCCTGTTTGATCTAACTCGCCCAGTTGGCATTACTGTTTATTACAAATCTTGCCTAAAGTCAGATATCTCAGCTGTGTGGGCAGGATATGTTCCTAAAGACTGTTAAAGGGTCTTCTCTCCACTGAATAGGTAGGGGCTGTAGACTCCTGCTTTACAAGGGTAACTTCCTTTGATGCTTGAAATACAGACCCAAGGTAGACAGACAGGATGACCACAGCTGACTTTCATGTGAAAATACATTTTCTACGGGGTTTTTTTGTTCTTTTAGCCTCAGCAAGTCTTAATCTTTCAGCCGTATGTATATATCTGTTTGTGTGTGTGTGTGAGACATCCACAGTGTCTGAGGGTGTGTGCAGAGAACCAGCAGAGGGATGGTAGTACTCCAAAGCCAGTGATCACTGGTAGACCAGTCTGGTCTTTCCTGCTCCATCCATAAAGGAAAATGTTTTTCCCAGTCAAGGTTATGTCAAAGAACCCTTCCACAGCTTTAGAGCTGATTAGAGCTAGCATCCACACCTATACACATTGCCCAAGGTGCTGCCATATCTGACTCTACAGTCAGCTATCCCATACTCCAGTCCCAGACAGGAGATGTATATAGCAGCCGCTCCCTAGGCATAGAGCAGGCTATTATTTGCTTCACAAGACCTTTCCCATTCATGCTGCCTTCTTGCTCCAGGAGCAAAGTTTGGTAGTCCTTTTCCTCAAAAAGCCTAACGCATTCTGCTGGCACAGCTGTGGTAAGGAAAGAGCCAGGTCTTGCTACAGTGGTAGTGCCAGCAGTCCTTCCTCCCCAGTCTGCTCTTTTTCTTGTGTTATGACACAGCCAGAAAAGTCAGGAGGGCAAGAATGATGCTAGAGGCCTTTTCTTGTTCTTCATGCATAACGTGGATCTGTGCAACTGATGTTAACATAGCTTTCAGCACCCAGGAACACAAATGGCAACAGATTTGTCATGGGACATATTTAAAAAAAAACAGTTTTCTCTCTCTTGGCTTGTGAAATAACTGTAGACCCAGATCTTGGATCTACCTCTGGGGTAGCAGTCTATTGCCTTCACTCCGGATTCATGAAGCTCATCAGAGGTAGGGTCATTTGGGCCAGGCTATCAAGTAGAAGTTGGCTCAGGTCAAGACAGCAGCAAGCTGTGGGAAAAGTGTGGAGCTGAAACCAGTGCTCAGATCAGGGACTTAATTCACCATTGTCTCTTGTCAGCTGAGCATAACTGCGATAGTCAGAAGGCATGTTTCAGCACAGAGAAAACACAGAAACAGTTAAAAAAAAAATAAAGAAAAAAAGAAGGCCAGAGAAAGAATTTTCTCCAGCTAGCATTCAAAACTTCAGGATGAGAACTGCCAAAAACACTCTTGTGACACCCAAATGCAAGGTGAAAATTCAGTTGTGTGCAGTGACTTTTTAGAAATAAGCAGAGAGGAGAGATATGATTCCTGCCAATGGGACAGAAAGGCAATACCGGAGGAACAGGGTGCACAGCTGCTGACTGAGACAAGTATATTGTTGTGTGCAGTCATTTTTACTGTTTACTAAGACAAAACTCCTTTGTCCAATGAAGGGACATCTTCCTTTGGAGGAAAGGACAGGGTGTTTCTGGAGTTTGTAGCAACTAGACCCTGGCAGGTTTGTTTTGGTTTGGTTGGGGGTTTCTCTTTGTTTTTCTTTTTCCTTGCCTTTTCCTTTTTCTTTTTCCTTTCCCTTTTTCTTTTTCCTTTCCTGTTTCCTTTTGGTTTTGCTTTTCTTTTTCCTTTTCCTCCTTTTCCTTTTTATTTTTTCTCTCTCTTTCTCTTTTTTCTCTTTCTTTTTCCTTTTCCCTTTTTTCTTTTTCTTTTTCCCCTTTCCTTTTTCCTTTTTTCTTTTTCCCCTTTTTCCCTTTTTCTTTTTCCCTTTTTCTTTTTCTTTTTACTTTATTTTCCTTTTCTTTTCTTTTCTTTTCCTTTTTTCTTTTCTTTTTTCTATTTCTTTTTCTTTTTGTGTTTTTTTCTCTTCTCGTCTCGTCTTATCTCATCTCTTCTCTCCATTTTTCCATTATTTTTTAAATTCAGGCAACAGCCAAACACCAAAGGAGTAAATGTCCTTCTTTTAATAATGCTGTTTAGGGACCATCATATCATCTGAGTTCTCCTACAAGACTGCTTCCCACGCCATACCAGCATTGCTGTGTTTTGGAGCTTTCCATCCTGTAAAACGCTAAATGGACATGCAGCAACTAGCAGTAGTTTTATTCTTTTTTAATTTTTATTTTTAATCTCACTAGCCAAAGCAGCTCTTGGTTCATTACTCCCCCTTAATTTTAAACTTGGGATGTAATTGAATTAGAGCAGTACCTGCTCCAGAGTCCATCCAAGGAAATGGAAAGGCTCCTGGAGGACTTTGGCTAGCTGTCCAGTGAAGCCCAGGATGCCGGGGGTGGTGTGGGAAAGGCTAGTGCTAATGAAAGCACTCTGGTTGGCAGCAAATGTATTTATTTTCCAGACTTGGCAAACCTATCTGTGTCTGCGCTCATTCATTCAGTGCATGCTCTCCTTAACAGCTGCTGCATAATATTCTGCTGTTGTTCACTGTTGACCGTGTGTCTACATTTAAGTGTGTGTTTTATGCGTGTGTCTCTGGCTAGGCCTCCTCCATCCTTTTTTGTCTTCCTTTCTTTCTTCTCTTCTTCCTTCCTTTCATTTCTTTTAGTTCAATTAGTTTGTTTGACTCTTCTTCTTGTTTCATTTTCTATTGTTTAATGGCAAGTATTTCCATTAGATCTTTTTGACTGATGCTGTGTTTGTAACATTTTTTTAAGTATTATTTTTATATATATCTTCTTTCCCCACCTTTCCCCTTTTCCACACTATATATAAATATATATATATATATATAAAAAAAATCTTTTCTTCTTTTGTCATTCAATCAAATTCCAACAAAACCAACCAAGAGCCAGTCAAATCCACCACAGTCTCGCGCTGAGCTAGGAAAAAAGTTCACGTAATGACATGAAAGTGGAGAATACAGTCCCCCAGGCCGTAAGTTCAAATCAACTCGAAGTTGAAAGTGTGACATGATGGCGTCATGTAACAAGCTAAGAATTGGTTGCATGACATGCCGTCAAGTTTCGTGCAGGTGCCGTGATTGAAGCATTTTTCTTGGATGTTGTATCAGTTGATGATTGGCCAGTCATGATCACATGTGCCTTTTTTGACTTTGTGCTGCCACTATTTTTTGCTGTGCTCATTTTCGTTTCGTTTTTGGTGCTTGCAGTGGTTTCTTTATTTGTCGTTTGATTTCTCGTCAGCGTTTTATGCTTCTTTAGATGTCACATAGAAGGAAAAAAAAAAGATGGATTCCTAATTCTTTAGGAAAATGGGATTGTTATAACTACAGATAATTTGGAAAAAAAATAGAGAAACAATATGTGGTTAATTTTTTTGCACTGAAAAATCTTGTGATTTTATTTTTTTCTGGAGAATTGGGGGCCTTTTTCAATTGACACCTCTTTTTCCCCTTAGGATATTTCAAATCACTCTCTAAAAATTAAAAAACAAAACAAAATAAACAAGTAAACAAAAAAACCCAAAATGACTAATGATAGTAACAGTAGTTTGAAAACTATAGCAATCCAAAAAAAAGCAACCCCAAGAAAAGCCTCATTGTATGTCTTTTCAAGAATTCCTAATTCTAAGGTTCCATATTATAGCAACTCCAGCCAAAATTAATTGTGCAGGGGGAGGGAGGGATTGTTTTGAGTGGGGAAAAAAACCCATCCAGATTAAAAAGCAAAATGCATCTTTTTGTTTACAACTGAAAAAGGGTCCTTGACGAGTGTTTTTTATTTTTTTATTCTATTATTATTTTTGGTGTTGTAATTGTTTAGACTGCTGTGTACGGTTTGCTGTTTGTTGAACCAACAGTGTGAAAACCTGCCAGCATGGATTGATATTCCGCATGACACTTTTCCACCAGAGTGGACCTTTTGCAGTTTCTAAGTTTCTTGATGTAAAAAAGTCACCAAGTGTATAAGAAGAACCTGCTTGCTAGAAAGAGATAAGAGCTAATCCTTAATGATTAAGCATCCTACTTAAATGTCAAGCCTAGTCGGATCATGATTATATTTTTTTTAAATAACTTTTTATTTAAGAAATGTTAGCTTTACTTTTTTTTTTTGTTCCAACAGTCTTTTTTTTTTTTCCTAATTTAACCTCCTATAAATTGCCTGTTCAATGTCCTACTTTCTGACATTCACAAAGGAGTAGAAGTTATTGGCAGCTATGTCTCCACAGAATGCTCACACACTGTCATAAATGGAACTCCATTAAAATGTAGAACAATTTTTCTCAATGCCTTTCACACCGCAAAAGCCCACTATGCAAGATTGTGATCTGGCATTGAAAACTTAAAAATAATTAAAATGCAGCTATCTGCACATACATAGTGATACAGATACACATAGACATGTCTTACTATTATTTTTATTTTTTATTATTATCATTATTATTGCTATTAGGAGTTATTGTATTTTTCTCTATCATGATCGTGACTACCTTGCTCACTTTGGGTTTGATCCAGTTCTCACTGAAGTCAAGTGGAATCTTTCTGTTGACATTGAGTGGGAGCAGAATCAGAGCCAATGGCTCCAAAAGCAAAACACCAAACCACAAGCCCCATCCTGTCCCAATTGAAGGGAGAAGAAAACACCCATTACTTTCAACAGGAGCAGGATTGGGCTCAAAAGAACAGGCTTGTTTTTAATTTCATTTTCATTTTTTAGGTTGTTTTTCCCCCTGTCCCAGTACGTCCCCTCCACCTTCCCTACTTCTCTCTCCTCTTTTTGATTTAATTTGCAATGATCTTCTTCATTTTTTTAGGGCAGCAGCTGAATGGGCCACATTTAGGAAAAAAAAGTATATATATATTAAAAAATGGGAACTGTTGGATTACACCTTTGACATATCAGCAAGTATCAATCAAGCTGAAGACTTCAGACGTATTCTCTCTTTGATTGTTTAGACTGTAACATTTCTTCAAGAAAAGTATCACATCTGCTGACTTCGAAGGACATGCGCTTGAAAACAAACAAACAAACAAACACATAAGTAAAAACAGAACAGGAGGAGGATCAACCAGAATTTCTGAAGAGACACTGATATCACCACAGCGGCTTTTCTTCAAACAGGAGATGCAAACCTGGATACTGACAAAGGAGTGCCTGTTTGCCACCAAGGATGCAGTTACCATGTGTGACTCATGGTAACAGTCACTGAGCATCTTTATCTGTCATTCCTTAGCTATATAGGGACCAAAGGACAAAACTTTTTACCGCAGACTTGTAGCTGTATGTAAAATATGGAAGTTCTTTCCTTTTCTCTGAGCTGTTCCTAAAACAGTTTTTGAGAGCAATTATATGAAATATATAAAAATTTAAAAAAAAAAAAAACACACAAAAAAACAAAAACAAAATCATAAAACGCTTAAATGCTTTTAAAATGGCAAGACAATAGTTCTTTGATACTTTGGGAGGTTCCTTGGTTATACATTAATTAGAGTCTATGAAGCTTTCATATGGTTTTCTGTATAATAGGTAAGGATTGTGTGCTGTTAAAGGCAGGTAAGATGGGTATCTATGAAAAGCAAAAAAGTAAATAAATAAATAAATACATACATAAAAAGGCATACGGAAGAGACAGGAAAGATGGTTGATATTAAATGGAAAACAGAAAAGGTTTGTAAATGCTTCTAACTCTCCCCATTTAAAACCTAATAGTTGTACAGAATTTAAAAAAAAAGAAAGTTTAAAATACCTATATAATAGAAAAAATTAGACAACATAAAAAAAAGGCAAAAAAAAACTACATAGAAGTTAGCGTTAATGCTAAAAACAAAGATGTTGTAGAACTGTAATTTTTGTAGAGTTTAGACTGAGCATAAATTCCTACTCTGCCAATTGCTGTTGGATGCTGTTATTTATCAAGGAGAAAAAGGAGATAAATGGCTACTTTGGCAGCTTTTTTAACTGCAATCATTCCAGCTATTATAAAAAATACACAAAACAAAACTTGATTCTGTAGACAATGCAAATGGGAAACAGCTGTCTTTTCATCAGGCGTTAGTTCTAACTTGAACAACGAAACACAGCTAAATGCTTCATGTCTTCATGATCTGCTGTCCGCAAAATTCCCATCATCCTATGCTTCAGTAGCTTCCATATTTGCTCTAGAAACCTTCAGGGCAAGGAATTAGCCTAGAACCTTAATCTTAAAAAAAATATATATATAAAAAAAATTAAAAAAAAAAAAAACCAAAAAAATACAAGAAAAATAAAACTCTTTGAAAAACTTCTGAAACTGTTTACAAGGAATTTTGAAAAACAAGGGGATGTTTAAGAATAAAAAAAAAAAAAGATGCTGGCTCTGTTTCTCTGTAAATAAATTTGCATATTTTGTAGGACTTTTAATTGTAATGATAGAGAAAAAACAAGGAAAACTATTTAATGAAAGCACGATATTTATCTTTGGTAAATGACTTTAGAGCAGTTAAAAATAAGACATTGCTTTAAAAAATCTGACTCAGAAAAAACAATGAATTATTTAAGAACACATATATTTTAAAGTATATCATATTTATTATAATTTATTTTCACAGTCTTAAAACTTGATTTAAATCATTCTCACATTTGTTTGCATCAACGGAGCAGTGTGATAATTTTTTCTGATTACGTGATTTTACTCTGGTTTAATGTTCTTGTTTTGTTTTCTTAGTATTTTTTATCTCAGTCTCAAACTTTCTTCCTTTCTCTTTTTTATTTTATTTTATTTTTTAGTTCCCTATTGGGCCTGATCTTACAGTCCTTTCTCTGAACAGAAATCCCACTGAGATGTAATGGGTACTTTCCTTGAGTAAGGACAGCCAGACTGAGCCCACAGCTAGGAAGTACAGATGTGTAATACAGCTGCAGTTCCATACAACTGCTCTTTCACTCTCAATTCCCTAAAACTCCTTGTAATCTTCTGTAATTATTGAATGACGCTTTCCAGCTTAGCCCTAAATAAAGCACAGTTTAAAAAAAAAAAAAAGCAGCATGTTCTTTATTTCTTGATGGTTTTCCTTAATGTGTTTGCTTTCAGAACAAAATGAATCTTTCAAATGTCATTAATATACATTGTTTGAGTATCAGAACAAATCCCTTTGTTATATAAAACATATCTCAACGGATTGAATTAATGACACTGTTTCATTTAATGTCTGCTTGATATTCCACTGTGGTTTACCTTAAACCTAGTAGGTTAGAGGATCAAATAATGGTACATACAAATTAGAGTCATTGTAGCTGCTATTTGAAGCCTGTGGTTTGATTTCATACTCATGTTTTTTTTCCTGTTGATAAGTATAGAGGCCAAAGCTCACGACATCATTGCTCCTTTTCCTCCCTTGGGAAAACTTTCTGAAATTCAGGAGTCTCCAGAGATGAGGTTTAATTTCTTCCTGAGCACCTCTCGCATCTTGTCTTTTGAATGACTGTATTTTTCCCTGCAAATGGCTATACCAGATCAGTTTTGCTGAGACTGGGGCTGAAATTAGAAGGCTTTGCATTTTCTTCCTGATTCTTGCAGCCACATCTGCATTTGGACAATTGCACCAACTAAATCCTTCTCTAAATGGGACTAATGGTGCTTGTCCATAATTTAAACTCCACAGATGGAAGGAGTTCTATTAGTAGAAACTCCTGTTACTACTGTCATGAGTTACTAATTTCTGTTCAGAGCTATAGAAATAAATGAAATGTAAATGAGCTGATGAATACAAGGATGGAATATAATCAGTATTTTCATCTGAAGGTAAAGGCAAGCACAGAATAACACAAACTCCATGTCTGCCTTTCAGCAGAAAAGGTGCTCTGCAGAGAGCCAATTTGGATAAAGATGTGAGAACTGACCTCAAATATCACTAGGCTAGAAAATGAGGACTAGGTCTCCATTAAGAAGAGGTTTCTGCTCCAAAGGCCATTCAGCATCCTGCCTTGTGTTGTGGGAATTAAAAGAACAAACAGAGGACTGGTGCTGGCAAAGATCACCATTCAAAGAACGAAAATCCCACTTCAGATAGGCAAGACTCCATTTCACCCAGAGGCACAGCGAAAGTATCACTAAAAGGTGTTACCTGATTCCCTCCCTAGTTCTCAGTCTGCCCTCCCTCAAGCTCCACAGAGCTCTTTCTTATCCCCCTCAAAGTAGATGCTATGTGGCTACAGTGGATTTGAGACTGTGAATTATATCCTGATGTATCTACAAGGACATGGCCATATGGTCTGAGTAGCACGGGCTGCATCCCTGGTGCATCCAGATGGGGACGGTTCTGACCACTAAGACACAGTTGGGGCCTATTTACTTGTGATTGTAAGACAACACACAAAAGATAAAATATCCAGTGCTTGCGAGCAACCAGTTCCCAACAGGAGGCCATAAAACACTATTAAAGCTGCCTCTATGACTAAGATCAGTATCCCCAAAAATATTTTTTTACAGAGACACCACTGGGGAATCTGGCTATGAGAACCAGCAGGGACAATCAGTGAAACAGGAGGAACAGTGCACTGTCCCCATCCTTCTCCCACTCAAAGAGTGGGCAAATCTCCAAGTTCCATCCCCAGAAAGGAAGGAGGCATCATAATGCTGTCAGCCCATTGTAGGTTCATTTACTTTGGTATGATGGGGAATAAAGCACTGCTGTGACCACACTGCTGCCTGAACTAAGTGTTGTTTAATTGCAACACTCATTTCTCTGGTTATGGTAGATACACAGTGATGAGCTGAAGTACAAATGTAGATATAGTCTTATTGTTGATTTGAACATATTCCAGTGTGCTCTACAAACATACCAGACCTGGAGATTCCATGTCTCTTTCCAAAAGCAGTTTACCCCTTTACACTGTAGGTGCTGTAAAGCAAAAACAACAAACAAACAAACAACAAAAAAATCAGTAACAAAACAACAACAAAACCCACAAACCTTGCAGTGTAGGCTTATTTCACCATGGGACTGTATTGCTGGGTCTGACAAGAAGCTAAAGAAAAGCCCCAGTCTAAAGCAATGCAAATGAAAAGACAGGCCAAGACAACATGAAAGCTTGTAGCTGCCAGCCCTCATGCACCAGGATACAGCCGAATGGGAACACTAGTACAGAGTTTCTAAGCCACTGGCTGCTTGGTGATGGCTCCTTTCTCTTATTTGTAGTTGCTAAATCACATTACATGATAGTAAAGGTTTATTAAAGGTCAAACATCCCTCCTTTGCCAAGCTGCTGCTTGGCACCAGCATGATTACAGTAAACTGCAATCCCGTTCCTATGAATAGCTGGGGGAAAACTTCTGTAAAAGTAGAAGGCATGGTTTGCAGTCATTGTTTCTGGAGTTACATGGAGACATCTCAACCACTAATCACACCTCTGTGTCTGTAAGAATGCAGTAAATCCCTTCCTGGAGTCAATTTCTATATCAGCATTCCGTGACGTCACCACTAGTACTATTCCTGGTAAACTCTCAAGGAAACACTTGAGTAACAAACATCCTCTCAACCATGGCATTCATAAAACATCCTGAATTATGGGTCTTGTTCTGGTAAATTCTAGAATTTGCCATGGACTACCTCAAGTGACCACATACTAGGGAAGGAGGTTCCTTGCACACATACGGGTAAGCATGCTGTTTTCCTGTATATGGCAGCCTTACAATGTGCAGTGCATTTACATGTAACATGACAAGTACAGGTTCAGATTCTTCCTCTACCCAGCTGGAAGCTAGAACTTTTCCGCTGAAACTCCCATGACACAGATGATCCTTATTACACAATTGTAGAGAAGTCTAAGGAGGTATTCACAACTCCTCTCATTGATCTGCCTCATTTTGTTTAAAAGGTGGAAATAGAAGTGGAAATGGGGAGCAAATGACTCCATAACCTCTCGTAGAAGACCCAGGCTTCTAACACTGCCCCCATGAATACAATGAATATTGTGCAGCACACGGGACACCTCACTGGGAGAAAGGTGAGAATCCTCCCTTGGTACACCACAGTCTGCTGCTCATGGCACTCTCCTGCATTGCTGTATTGCAGATATTGATTTCAGTCATTAAAAAGAATAAATATTAACACATAAGTTTGCAGCCAGCTGATGAACGGCTAGGTTAACTCTCCCCAGTGGGGAGCCACAGTATGACATCCCAAAAATGGGTGACTGCTCCTGAAAGAGACAGAGGCCCTGAACTTCTCCTCACCCTTTGAGGAATGTTTTGCTTTATCCATACACAGCACAGAAAATGCAATTGTCTAATTCAGTGTTGTGAGTCCTACCATATACCAGTGTACCCACAAATTAAGTATTATGACTGTGTTGCCTCCTTTGTAAGGGAGACGATTCCACTTCAGTGAGCTACAGAACAGATTTCAAAACCAGAACAGTTTTCAGAAGGCACATTGTACACAGATTTTCCTACCAATTCCTACAAGAAAATATTACCTTCTTTCAGCTAGAACAAAGAGCTATTAAGTGAGACAATGGGCCTAGCAGTATTGGTGCACTGTCATCAAGTGTCAGACATTAGCAATATCTCTTTTAAGCCAAGCCAATAGAAGCACCTAGTCACTGTTACATTGTCTTATAAGCACAACGAAAAGTGTCAGCCCATTTTTTCCTTGGTTTAACTCCTTCTATTCTGCTCTCTGTAGCAATCCCGAGTGCATGCCAGAGCACATGAATTTCACACAATCATCAAGCTAACACTTTGAATCACATATCACACAAGTGCATTAAGTTTGGCTCTGGGGAGCAGCCTAGTTTGGTTTGAGGGTAGACAATCAGGAGTCTGATAAGAAGAGATACTTGTGCCTCTAGAGCTGCCAGGCAGAGAGGGACCTAGGGGTGCTGATTGACAGCCAGCTGAACATGAGCCAGCAGTGTGCCCAGGTGGCCAAGAAGGCCAATGGCATCCNGGGACCAGGTATCAGCCTCCTCTGCCCAGTCTGAGAACCCCACTCGGGAGATGGTTTGGTGAGTGAATGTCAAAACTTCTGTTCTGATGACCGAGTTTCACAGAGCAGTCCAAGCCAAAACAGGATAAAAAGCTAGAGACATACTGGGTTCTGCAGATCAGGCTCTCCAGTTTAAGAAGAAGTTGTCCTATACCTGATTTGTTTATACCTTTCAGTATAAATACAAGGAAATTGATTCAAGTTGTACCAGGGAAGGTTTAGATTAGATATAAGGAGAAATTTCTTCACTGAAAGGGTTGTTAAGTTTTGGAACAGGCTACTCAGGGCAGTGGTGGAGTCACCATCCCTGGAGGGGTTTAAGAAACATCTAGATACTCCACTTAGGGACGTGGTTTATTGGTATGTTAGTGATAGGCATGGTTGGACTTGATGATCTCAGAGGTGTCTTCCAAGCTTAATGATTCTGTGATCTGTGTCTCAAAGGGGAGCTCTCGTGTGACCCGTGATGTCACAAAGGGGAGACTTTTCCTCCTCTATGACATCACAAGGGGGGAGAGGGTATAAAAGCCTCAGCCTCTACCATCTTTGACTGATTTGTTTAGAAGGTTACTCAAAAAAAACCCTTGGGATTCAGTTTTGAAGGGCATAGGAGTCCAGGAAGGCTGGACATTACTTAGGGAAGAAATCTTAAAGGCACAAGAGCAGGCCATCCCTACATGACTTAAGAAAAGCCGGCAGCACAGAAGATCAGCCTGGCTGAATAGGGACATATTGCTGAAGATCAGGGAAAAAAAGAGAGTTTATGGCCTCTGGAAAAGAGTGCAGGCCACTCCTAGTGAGTATAAGGATATTGTTAGGTTATGTAGGGAGATGATTAGAAGGTCCAAGGCCCAGCTAGAAATTAATCTCTCTTCAAAAGTAAAATATTTTAAGAAAAGGTTTTATAAATACATTAATAGCAAAAGAAAGAACAGAGAGAGCCTACATCCCCTGCTAGACCCAGAAGGAAATAGAGTAAGAAAAGATAACGATTAGGCAGAGGTGCTTAATGCTTTCTTTGCCTCTGTCTTTAATAAAAGTAACACCTGTACTGAAGAAGAGATATTGTACAGGAGATATTGTAGTGGGTGTTTAC
>VWZO01003322.1:0-24606 GCA_013396975.1 Bucco capensis
TTGGGATAACGTTGGCCTTCCTCCAGTTCTCTCTGGGTCATATGTGTGTATGTGCAGTTTCAGTGACACTAGCAGTGTTCTTTGTGGTCCCAATAACACTATGCAACCAATGAGTTTGCAGCAACTAAAAAGTGTCACTAGCTCTCCTTGTAGGCTGTTTGTAGCTCTTTTTCTTGGAGGCACTTCAGCACTCCAGGCTTGATGTTCTAAAAAATACCTGTCATGTCTTGCTCTGTTTCTAACAAACTGTTTTTTATTGTCAGGTGAATGCCACAGTCCCTTTGCTAGGTCGCTCAGGATTGCTTGGAGAACTGAGGAATAACTTCTTTGCAGATGTGGCTTGTGGAAGGGGCAATAAAGCTGACAGCACCTTCTGTATCACATCCTCGGGCCTGCTCTGTGAATTCAATGAAAAAAGGCTGCTAGACAAATGGGTGGAGCTGAGGGTGAGTTTTACATCCTCCTGTCCTGCAACATTTGTGCCTGCTGAAGCACAGCAGGAGCAACAAATAATAAGGATGCTCAAGAGCTCAAGCTGACTACCAGCAGTGAAAGTTGTTGGGACTCTGCCACTTTGTTAATCATTGAGGCTCTTTCATTCTCAAGTCTCAGTGTTAACTCTTCTGGCAAAGCAGTGTCCTTATGTAACTTTGGCCACCCCTGTGTTGTCCCTTCTGCCTTGGTCTGGACAAGTAGGAGCTTTAGAAGTATTCTGATTTCTATCCTCTCTGCACTGTATTACTTGGCATGTATCTCAAATGCAGGTTCCCAAAGTGCTAGTTGATTTGGCTATTCTAAACCACCAGCTTGACCCATAGTTAAGAATTTAATCATGCTTATTTTCCTTTCAACTGAATGCAAGATGCCCACCTGAAAAGATCCAGTGTATTAAAATCAAGGGAAAAAAAAAATCTTTGCATGCTTTCACTGAAGTGAAATGCCTCTTCTTTTCTTTCCTTTCCTCTCTAAAATCTGCCTTTCACTCTCGTTCAGAATACAGACAGCTTCACAGTAAGTTGGAAAAAAGTTTTGCATTGAACTCATCCCCTTATCACCACACTCCATTTTGTACCATTTTCTGCCATTTCTACAGATCCCAATGGGAGGGGAAGAAAATCCATTTTTTTTTTCTTTTCTTATCCCCTTGTGACAGGTAATGCATTGAAGTATTAGTACAGAGTGAGGTGCTGCTTACCTGGCAGAGGAATAAAAAACAGTGCTCACAGAATCACAGAATGTTAGGGGTTGGAAGGGCCCTAGAAAGATCATCTAGTGCAACCACCCTGCCAGAGCAGGATCACCTAGACCAGGTCACACAGCGATGTGTCCAGGCAGCTCTGCAATGTCTCCAGACAAGGAGACTCCACAGCCTCCTGGGCAGCCTGTTCCAGTGCTCTGGCACCTGCACTGGAAAGAAGTTTCTCCTCATGTTGATACTAAACCTCCTGTGGTCCAACTTGCTCCCATTCCCTCTTGTCCTACCATTGGATGCCATTGAGAAGAGCCTGGCTCTCTCCTCCTGACACTCACCCTTAACAAATTTGTAGACATTACTACGTTCTCCTCTCAGTCTCCTCTTGTCCAGGCTGAAGAGACCCAGCTCTCTCAGCCTGTCCTTGTAGGGCAGATGCTCCACTCCTTTCATGATAATCTTGGTGGCCCTGTGCTGGACTCTCTCCAGCAGCTCCCTATCCTTCTAGAGCTGGGGGACCCAGAAGTGGGTTTCCTTTACTGCTGCTATTAAGCACCATAAAGTTTTAATTAGGAGTTTTTAAAGAGTCATATATGCAATCCATTAATCAGAGTAAGGCTTAGCTGGAGCAAATGTGTAGCTCTGCTGATCTCCCACCACAGTGGGTGGCAGATGAGCTGGACCTTAACCCCTTGGAATCTGCAATGGACCTTGGCTGGAAAGCTCCTCAGAAAGGAAAAATGGATTTTTAGGCTTTTCCCAGAGCTCGACTTCACTTCAGCTCTTCTGACCATGACTTCTTTGTCTGTCGTTTTGCTATTCTCCCTGTCGTGTGTCTGGTGACTTTAGAAGTGAGTGCACATTGCTTATTGACTTAAGATCTTGTGTGCTGTGTCTTCCTCAGACCACTGTGGCAAACTGCATCTCTGTGAACCATGACTACATCTTCTGTGGCTGCGCTGATGGCACTGTGCGCATCTTTAACCCTCTGAATCTTCACTTTGTCACCACACTGCCCAAGCCACACTTCCTGGGAACAGACATTGCCAGCGTGACAGAGGCCAGGTACCGTGGAGAGGGTGGAAAAGAGCAAGGGAAGCTGCTGGGGGTTACAACTATTCCCCAGCCCCTTTACATCTGGCATGTGCTCTTTTTATGGATTAAAATTGGCAACCTGTTACAGCTCTTCCTGAGTTCATAGAATCCTAGAATCCTAGAATGGTTTGGGTTGGAAGGGACCTCTGGAGCTCATCTAGTCCAACCCCCCCTGCAGTGGGCAGGGACATCCCCAACTAGAGCAGGTTGCCCAGAGCCCTGGCAAGCCTCCCCTTGAATGCCTCCAGGGATGGGAACTCAACCACCTCCCCGGGCAACCTGTTCCAGTGTTCCACCACCCTCGTGGGGAGGAACTTCTTTCTAATGTCCAGTTTAAATATACTCCTCTCCAATTTAAAACCATTGCCCCTTGTCCTTTCCCTCCAGGCCTTTGCAAACAGGCCCTCTCCAGCCTTCTTGGAAGTTCCTTTTAGGTACTCGAAAGTCACTAGTAGGTGACTATTTTTTGCTAGTGCTGGTTGGAGGCTTTCCCAAATTTCTGTTGCACTTTTTCCACTTCTGTCACTTGTGGGGAAAGAAATCCAAAGGTCAGTGACTGCCAGACATCATTCCCAGGCCTACAGATATATATGGTTTTTGTTTGGGGTTTTTTTTCTCCCTCTTCTTTTTTTATTCATGGTATCTCAACAGATTTTCTCCAAACTTTTCATGGGAACTTGAGGTAAGGGTTCAAACAGAGCACTGTATGGGCGTCCTTCAGAACATCAGTGGGAGATAATGATATTCCAGTAAGGAAGCTGGAAAAGGAACTCTCTCAATTTAAAATGTTACCAGTTTCTGGTAGTGCTAAACTCACAGTATCACAGTATGTCAGGGGTTGGAAGGGACCTAGAAAGATCATCTAGACAAGCAATTGTTTTCATGGACCCTTTAAAAACATTCTCTGTTGCTCTCATACATTGGTTGAGCATAAATATTAATGTGATTCTTAAACATGCATTTGTAGCGCTGATTGCAATCTTAGCTATTTATTTTTTTTTTTTTTTAAATTACTTTCAAAGAAGCTTGAAAACATAGGACTCCTTATATTCCCATGCATGCCAGAGCTTCTCTGTGGGATGACAGTAGCCTGCAATGAACTGCCCACAACTGTATCAATGACTTAATTTTTTGATAGGATCTGGGCTGCTCTCTTCTAGCCCTCAAAGCTTTGCACCCTTGCAGAAGCAGGGCTCCAGTTTTCTGGTGTGCCACATGCACTTTAGCCCTCATCCCTGCATCTCCATCAGTTGTTTTAGACTACCTACTCTCAACACCCAGGCATTCTGGTATCTTATTTGATACCATTAGTAGCATTGTGGGATATCTGTGTTCACCTCAGGTCAAGAGAGCAGGTCCTGCTTTATGTGCATGGCAGAAGGATTTCACAGAGGATCCCTGTAGAGGAGATACAAGGTTCACAAGGTATGATCTTGGTCTAACCTGGAGAAAAAGATGTTTCCTTGTTCAGCAAAATTCCTCTGTTCTTAAATTTGCATCAGAGATCTTGCCTGTCTAGAAAGGGCTGTACCCCATCTGCAGTTGCCTTATCTCATCAGCTGCTACCAGCAGCACCCAGCTGGCCTGTGTTGGGTGAGGGAGGAAGGGAAGCATGAGAGAAGCAGCCACTGGAATGAATCATTCCTTTGTCTCTTGTGCTGGTGTGCTCCTGTCTTTTCAGTGCACTACTTACTTTTCAGCTAGATCCCACACAAGTTCCTGCAAGCACAAAACAAAATGTAGTACCCACTAAAAGATGATCGATCCTTCCCCTCCCCTTTGTTTTGAGGTTACTGGACTTTGATTTTGTCAACTGGTCATGTAGGGGTGAATGATGATGACCTCCAATGATGATCACAGAATCACAGAACATTCATGGCTGGAAATGACCTCTCAGATCACTGAGTCCAACAACAAAAAAAAAACAAACAAAAAACCCCACCCAAAACAAAAACAAAAAAACCCCAAAACTACCAAACAAAAACAAACCACCCAACCCCTGCCCTCACTACAGCATGTCCTGGAGCACTACATCTCCACGTTTCTTAAACACCTCCAGGGATGGAGACTCAAGCACCTCCCTGGGAAGGCTGTTCCAGTGTCTCACCACTCTTTCTCTAAAGAATTCATACTGTGAATTTCTTCCTAATATCCAATCTAACCCCACCCTGTCTCAACTTCAAACCATTCCCTCTGGTTCTGCCATTAGTTACTAAGGAGAAGAGGNAGGTCCTTCTCTCAAGTGTCCTGTTTGGTCCTTCTTCAGGGAAAGTCAGTTTCCTGTCTGTGATGAGATTCTAAGTTGGATATCAAGGGGAATGACTTTTGCCAAGGGACTTTCAGACGTCCTTTTGGACTCTGCTTGTTGAAGAAACAAAGTCTTCCCAGCCAGCTACTCTCTGTACCTATCTATGCCACTATATATTGTTCATCATGCCATAACCCTGTAGAGAATCTGAGCAATCATGCTTCACCTCCTTGCTGTGATGCCCAAAGAGTGCAAGTTAACCAGGCTGTGTATTCTTTCTTTGCGCAGTCGTCTTTTCTCTGGTATGGCTGATGCAAAGTATCCAGATACGATTGCCTTGACCTTTGACCCCACAAACCAGTGGCTTTCCTGTGTATACAATGACCACAGCCTCTATGTATGGGATGTCAAAGACCCCAAGAAAGTGGGCAAGGTGTACTCTGCTTTGTACCACTCTTCCTGCGTGTGGAACATTGAGGTATGTTTGTTGTCTGTGAATGCAAGTGTTGGAGTCATCTCAAGAGCTGCCAATTTTGAATGCACTTACTGCAGACACACTCAGATTTCCTCCTGTGGTTAGTGTGGTTGCTACAAGGCTTGAATTGGAGCTGGGAGCAGTTCTTTAGCTGCACAGCAATAGCTGAGCAAATAGAATAGAATAGAATCATAGAATAGAATGGCCAGGTTGGAAGGGACCCTAAAGATCATCTAGTTCCAACCTCCCTGCACTGACCAGGTCACCCAGGGCTGCATCCAGCCTGGCCTTGAACACTGCCAGGGATGGGGCAAATGTGTTAGATGTAGTGTGTTACTGGGGAAAAAAAATCTTACCCTTGAAAGGTGGGAGAAAGAGCAGAACTGAATGCACAGGCTCCTTTCACAGTTGTGAGTGACCGCTCCAAAGTTTAAGGAATGAATCAAGTGATAAGATCTCAACTCTGATCCTTCTTAATTTATTCCAGGATATCTGGAATTAGCTAGTCAACTGGCTGCTATCTTCCAGTCTGTTTGGTTGACTTTCCCTTAGAGGGAAGGCAAGGAGAATAGGAAACAATGTAATTGTTAATATATTGAAATATGTGTGACAGTGGTCAGGGAAAGGGGAAGTGGAAAGAAAGTGGGAAGAGGTTGAGGACTCTTTTTGTTATTATTTATTAATTGCATCTCACCCTTTCCTTAGGGATTATAAACTGACAGTAGTAGTTGAAAGTTGCAAACAGTAGTACAGCGTTGTTGTTGCATGGTCATTTTTGTGTGGTCTTTGAACTACTAGAAACGAAGGATGCTGGCTTGTTGCGTGCTTCTTAAGGGAAATTTCTACATGAAGGGAATCTCACTGAGCATTTGTTTGAAGTGAATATGAAGCTGTAGTCTGCACAGGTTTTCGTTAGGAGAACTGGTTGGCTGCCACCTTTACAAAGCAGAGAGGACAGCCCTTTTATCTTATTTTAATTTGAAACTTGCTAGCAGTGTATAGGATGCCAGTTGCCAGGCAATCTCACTCAGTGGTCGATTTTACCTACCCTTAGATGTATCCAGAGGTGAAAGACAACAATCAGCCATGCCTCCCCCCTGGTTCCTTTATCACCTGCTCCTCTGACAACACCATTCGCCTGTGGAACACAGAGAGCTCCAACATTCATGGCACAGCCCTGCACCGCAACATCCTCAGCAATGTAAGGTCCTATGTTTTGATCACCTTATTACCCATGGGATTGCTTTTCCTCATGCACAAGCATTCCCAACTTAAGGCCCAAACTTCTTTGAAGTAACAGAAAGGGAGTATCAGGTGGAAAGGCAGTTTGTCTGAAATGGTCCTGGAGACTACTGCTTTTTCCATAAACTACCCAGGGATTCACCAAGCTTAGTCTCTTCCAAAATCATAGAATCATAGAATCCTAGAATGGTTTGGGTTGGAAGGGACCTCTGGAGNCATATGGCTCATGCCATATGTTTCAGGAGAGCTGTTTCTTTTTTTCTCCATCTCTGTAATGTATAACCACTTTAAGATTCATTTGGAAAAGGTGCATTAAATGAGGCAGAGGTTTGGGAGAATTGAATGAGAAATAAGAGGGAGGATAATCATACAGAATAGTGATTACTTCACATAATCATGGAATAGTAGGGGTTTGAAGGTGCCTCTGGGGATCATCTAGTACCAGCTTACCTGCTAAAGCAGGTTTTCTTAGAGCGGGTTGCACAGGAATGTGTCCAGGCAGATTTTGAAAGTCTTCAGAGAAGGATACTCCACAACCTCTCTGAACATTTGTTCTCAGTTGCTCTGACCTACCTGTTCTCAGCAAGCTGCTCATCATGGAGAAAGCTCCCATTTTTCAGTTCTCAAAAGGCATGGATGATCCCTGGAAGTCTCTAAGATTCCTTCTGTGCCTACTACTGCATGGTAGTCATTAAACCCAGAGCTTGTCTGTTGTGTGGGAGATGAAGATAGTTTCTAGATTGAAAGGGAATCTTTTGGAAAGGATGATTGTGAGACACAGCTGTGAAACTTTCGTCCTACAATATGAAGAGTTTGAGTGCTTTCTCCTAGTTAGAAGTCCCTCCACTTACAGCATTGCTAGCAGTGAAGTGTGCGTGTTGGCCAAGAGCCCAGTTTCCAAGGCAGGTGCTTCTCTTCACTTGAATATTTTGTAACTAGTTCGTATTTCTGGGTGTATTATATCCTCAGGACTTAATGAAAATCATCTATGTAGATGACAACACTCAGGTACTTCTGGACACTGATTACAACTCAGCAGGAAGTGCAGACAAAGCTGATGCCCAAGTGATGGATACGAAGGTGGGAATACGCACGGTGTGTGTGAGTCCCAATGGGGAGCACCTGGCCTCAGGGGACAGGATAGGCACTCTCAGGTAATCAGAAAGAGCTTCTCATGCAGATTGTGGGCTGGGCAGGCATGAGAATCAAAATCAGGTCTTGCTAATTTTGTTAAACATACTGAAATCAGCTGTATTTTGTCTTAGGATATATGAGTTGCACTCTCTGAGGGAAATGCTGAAGGTGGAAGCCCATGACTCTGAGATCCTATGTCTGGAGTACTCCAAACCTGACACAGGTAAATGCAATTGAGCTTCTTCCCTTTTGCATATGAATGTAGTGTTGAGCAAGTCAGAATGTTCAGCCATTCAGAGCAGGCTTGTGGCATTGGGCCAGTAGAGCTTGGAAAAAGGCTTCTTTCTCATACTTTTCCATGGAACATTGTAGGTTGAGACTGAAACTTGTTCTGTCTGTTAATTATAGTGTGAAATCCAGGGCCGTTCCTTTGTGTCCATGCATGCAGTTACTACAGCAATAATGTTTTGTCCCTAAGATGACTGGAGAGGCTGTTTTAAAGTAGTGACTGGAAGCTCAAATGAGTTTTTGGTAATGGTCTTGCACTCTTTTTAACTTTCTGACAGGCTTAAAGCTCTTAGCCTCAGCCAGTCGGGATAGATTGATTCATGTCTTAGATGCTGGAAAGGACTACAGCCTGCAGCAAACCCTGGATGAACATTCTTCTTCCATCACTGCTGTGAAGTTTGCAGGTAATGATCACCTCCCTCCAAAACTGGAGGACCAAGCTGCTTTTCCATTGTGGCTGTAAAGAAATTTTAACTGCTTAAACACTGGGTTAGGCCAGGCTGAAGCTGCAACTGGTTATTTTCTCATCTTCTGTAGCTGCAGTCCTAACAAAAGGTGATATTTGACAATATTTGCCTTCTTTTCTCTTTTGATTTTTTTCTCCTCTCCTTCCTCCCCACTCAAAAAAAATAATCACTCAATTCAAGTCCTCAGCATTTCTTTGGAAAGCTGTTTTCTGTAATGATTTACTCCTTTTAACTGATGTCACATGGCTACATGTGTTTGTCTTTTGATGGGCTCCTGCCTTTTTCGTTGCAGCTAATGATGGGAAAGTGCGAATGATAAGCTGTGGGGCAGACAAGAGCATCTATTTCCGCACTGCGCAGAAGGTAACCTTCTTACAGCTCTGTGTGCTCTTTAATAATCTCTCCACAAAGGAACTACTTTAAAGAGTGATATCAGAGAAGTCTCTATGAGCTTGTTGCTATTTCAGTCTCGGTGTCTCCCGCTGGCTCATTGCAAGAGATTACAACTGGAGAACTAGTTCTGTGAAGCATGCAGCTGCTCCCAGCCTGACCTCTCTCAGCACAATGCAGAGAACTGTTAGGATAGCTGCTTTGCTTTCACTGCCAGAGCTATTGTGAGGAGTGCTAAAAAGAGTATGGGCTGGAAGGAGGACTCATCTGGAATATTGTGTCCAGTTCTGGAGCTCTCAATACAGAAAGGACATGGAGCTGATGGAGCANTTGTGCCTGCAGCCCCAGCTGCTCCTAGCAGAGCTGGTCAGTGGGAAGGGTTGGTTTTTGCTGGCTCTGTGAGAAAACTGGTCTGTATTGAGAAGTTTTTAATAACTGGTTAACTGCTTGATCTTGACACAGTCTTTACCCACATTCCTAGACAGGAGAAGGGGTTCAGTTCACTCGAACACATCACATTGTCAGGAAGACCACTTTGTATGACATGGATGTGGACCCCAGTTGGAAATACGCAGCTATTGGATGCCAGGATCGTAACATCAGGTTAGTGTACTTCTTGTCTTGAAAACAGTTTTGCAGTCACAAATGAATTGGCCAAGGCAGCCCCATTGCCATCGTTGTTCCTCCAGGTTCTTTAATAGAGCATTTCCAGACAGATCTGAGGCTTCACCTCACTAGGACTGCAGGAACCTAAAACAGAGCTAGATGTGACTGTCTTTAGACAAGTGCAATCTGTTCTCTCCTCCCTTTTCATCCATTTCTACAATCTGTCTCCTTCTACCATCAAAGCACGGGAGACTCTCTATAGTTGTGTCTCCTTCTGTTGTATCTGGGTGGGATGCACAGAGTTTTTCTCATAGCTATATACCACTACTGGATGTAATTTGGTTTTGTATTCTAGTGTAAATAAAGTATCTTGCTCTCTTAACTGTTTCCTTTAGTATGAAGGAGCCACAGGTACTGGTGTAACAGGGAAGACTGAAGCTTACTGAGAGCCATTCTCACTACAATAACCATTAGCCATTACCAAGACATGGCAAGGTTTTCTCACTTGGCTTGGAATCAAGCCTCAATGTTAATTCAGATAATCTACTTGATATTGTATCATCCAGTCTTGGGGCCCTACATTACTTTTGAGGTTGTTTCTTGAACCATTTAAATGAGTGGTGAGGATAATTCAGAGAGGTCATTTCTCTACTTCCTGTGGGTTGGCCCTGTACCCTGTACTTGATGTGGAATGAGGAACAGAGAGAGAAAAAGATGTTGGTGACAAAAGCCACAGAGCCAGGACCTGGCCAAAATGAGCAATGTTGTCTTATGTCATCTGCCTTAGGGTTTTCAACATCAGCAGCGGGAAGCAGAAGAAGCTTTACAAGGGATCTCAAGGTGAAGATGGCACTCTCATCAAAGTAAGCTGATTTTTTTCTTTCTTCTCTTCCTTTTTCCAGCTTTGCTGAATGCAGCTCAGGGCCAAGAAAATTAAATAGAAATCTGAACACAGTAACTTTTTTTTCCCCCCTTGTTCCATACTTTGTCCCTTATCCTGCTGCTTTAAGGCCTGGTGATCTATTTGGCTTCCATCAGGCTAAAACAGAAGAGTAAAAGCTGGTGTGTAACTTCTTTCTCTGCCCTGTTTCTGAAGTGAGGCACAGGCCTGTGCTGTAAAAGCAAGTAGGACACATGGGAACAGCTCAAGTGGTGCCAGGGGAGGTTCAGAATGGACATTAGAAAGCATTTCTTTACCAAGAGGGTGGTCAAACACTGGAACAGACTTCCAGTGAATGCCCCAAGCCTGTCAGTGTTGGCATTTGGACAACACCTTTAATAACATGCTTTAACTTGGTCAGCCCTCAATTGGTCAGGCAGTTGGACTAGATGATCGTTGTAGGTCCTTTCGAACTGAAATGGTCTAGGCTTTATTGATGGATGTGAATAACTGGGTAAAAAGAGAGAGGAAATCCCCTTCTGTTTTACAGAGAAAGTTAAGTTCTCCTTCTCTTTGCCTATTACAATTCCTACAAAGTGTTTTAGAAGCCAGAGTAATGAAGATGAAAAATGCTACACCTTATTGGTGGTAAGCTCAGGTGCTTTACTATATCTTTCTCAAACCATGAAATATTGCTGGGAGCTGGATTTTTTTGTTTTTAATATCCTTTATGTTTTTGTTTCTTTCATGTGTGGCTCAAGTGGGTAATCTCAATTATTTTTAATGTTGCTTTGTTCATTTTTAGGACAATTATGGTTGTTTCTAGAATGTAAAATTTCTTGGCATGTTGTTCTGAGGTCATAAATATACATTACAATCTGACAAGTAGAACCCAAACAGTGACACTGGAAGCAAATGATACAGCAACAAAATAGGCATAACCTAAAAAAGTTACCACTATTTAAATACCATGTCTCCCTCAAAAACCAGACATTTTCACTCTCAGTTCTTTAAAGTTCTACAAAGGACAAAGCAAGAAATTTGGTGGCAGCAGCTGTATTTGCTGTGTAGTGCTGCTTTAGACCAAGTGAGGCATTTGAGGGGAGTTTATATTTGATCCAAGATAAAGCAACAAATGGGTGTATATGAACAAAAAAACCCAAACCAAATGACCCAAAAATGGGAGTGCAAATGCTGCAGACTTCACAGCATCGTTATTGAAGAAAATTTCTTGACAGTGTTGAGTTCTGTCTTGGTGAGGGTTTCTCACCATAAGGTTGAAGTCTTTTAATACCATGAGATTTTATTTTTTTTAGGGGCGGGTGTGTTTTGGCATATGCGTGAGGGGTTTTTTTTAGTTGTTTGGTTTGTTTTGACCTTAAGATAGAAGCAGGTAAGACCCCAGTGGTTAAAAGGAGGTAAAAAGAGAGAGGTGTAATTCTGTCCATTGGTGGTGGTGCCTTTGATGTAAGTGCTTTCAGTCTCTGATTAATTTGGAGATAGTTTTAACAGTTTAGTCAAGTTGGAGATGTGTCCTGGGATGCTGGATAGCCTAGTGCTCAGTTTGAGTCCTGTGGGAGCTACTTCCATTTTATTCTGCTAACTACTAGGACTGTCTTGAGTATTCTGGACCACTTTAATGCAGTTTTAAGGCACTTTCTCACCATATCTTTGCAATTCTCTTATCTCCTTAATCAGGTACAAACAGATCCCTCTGGTCTTTATATTGCAACCAGCTGTTCTGACAAGAACCTCTCCATCTTTGATTTCTATTCTGGCGAATGTGTTGCAACCATGTATGGACATTCAGGTAAGGCATGTGAACTTCTGGACATGCATTTTTACTGCTGATGACTATGTAGTAGGATCTGATACTAGTCAAGGCTCTCTGAAGGCTCCTCCCCACCAAAGTTTGCCCAGTGATTGTCTTGGAGTAGATTATAGTTGGATGAAATTGTAAAAGCTTATTTCATTGCAATTTCAGCTTTTTTCAGACTGCATTTTACATAGCAGAACACAAGCACATACATGCCTGATGGGCCATGTATGTTTAGGCTGTTTTTCTAATAGCCTATAAGGTAGTCTGTGGGTTTTTTTAGCATATATTAATTATGATTATGATATACCCTCAGTTCCTACCATGCAGGGACAAAAAATTTCAGTCTTTGTGCTTATTTTGCCATGGGATACAATTTCCATGTCAAGTCTAGATTCTCTGTTAAATGGTTATGCTAATTGGGGCATAGTGATCTGTGAAAGTGTGTTGGCTTTAATCAGAACTTGAGTTACTGAGCAGAGATAGGCTATTTGGCTAATGATCTCTTCTGCCCATTGGAATAATTCAGGGAAGGTTTTTTTTCTCTCTTGTGCTTTATTTCACACAGAGATTGTTACCGGGATGAAATTCAGTAATGACTGTAAACATCTGATCTCTGTTTCTGGTGACAGGTAAGAGAGGTCTGCTTGTTTGTGATATCAGCTCATTCCCCCTCACACTCAATTTCATGTGTGTCCTGAAGGAAGGTAGAATTAATTCTTTTTAATGAGGGATGTTTTAGCAATTCCAAATAAACCTGAGAGCTTTCTGACTCTTAAACTTGTGCTGTTGGGAAAGCTCACAGAGCTTATATTAACCTTCTGTGGAATGAGATGTCCAAGTGAAACACTTCCCTTGTGGTTTTCTGAGTGCAAGTACTGTTCCCTGCTGGAAAGGACACAGGAGTGTGGCCTGTTTCCTTACCAGCCTTCAAGTCTGTAATGTAAAACAGCTTGTGATACCTTGACCAGAGATGCCAAAGATTTGTGTTGCAGTACACCTGTTGGTGAGGTTTCACCAGATGAAGGAGCCTGTCTTGCAGCAGAGGGCAGGACTGTCCTCACTCTTTGCTCTTCTCCATCTGATCCTCTTTCTGCTCCCTAAGTCAGCTGTGTGATGGCTGTGACCACTCATTAAACTGATTGAGGTCACTACAGCAGCACCTCCCCCAGCTGAGTTTTCTACTGAGTTAGTGAGCTAGATCAGCTTACAAAAAGCTTAAGTAATCACCAGACTGAGCCCAAGGGAAAAAGGAGAGTGCTGCACGCTGGCCATAACAACCCCTAGCAGTGCTCTAGGCTTGGGGAGCAGTGGCTGCAGAGCTGCCAGGCACAGAGGGACCTAGGGGTGCTGATTGACAGCTGAACAGGAGCCAGCAGTGTGCCCAGGTGGCCAAGAAGGCCAAGGGCATCCTGGCCTGGAGCAGGAACAGTGTTGGCAGCAGGAGCAGGGAGGTGATCCTGCCCCTTTACTCAGCTATGGGGAGGCCTCACCTCGAGTATTGCATCCAGGTTTGGGTCCCTCACTACAAGAGGGACATTGAGGTACTGGAGAGGGGACAGAGGCTAGCAAGCTTCTAAAGGGCTTAGAACATAAGCCTGATGAGGAAAGACTGAGGGATCTGGGCCTGTTTAGCCTGGAAAAGAGAAGGTTGAAGGGAGACCTCATGGCTCTCTCTAACTACCTGAAGGGAGGTTGTAGAGAGGCAGGGACTGGTCTGTTCTTCCTTTTGGAGAGTGATAGGACAAGGGGAAATGGATGGAAATTGCGCCAGGAGAGGTTCAGGCTAGACATTAGGAGGAATTTCTTTGCTGCAAGGGTTGTCAGCCATTGGAACAGGCTGCCCAGGGAGGTGGTTGAGTCCCCATCCCTGGAGGTGTTTAAGAGACAGGTGGATGTTGCATTGGGGGGCATCATTTAGCAGGTTGCTAGGGCTAGGACAATGGCTGGGCTGATGATCTTCAAGGTCTCTTCCAGCTGTAACTGTTCTATGATTCTGTGCGCCTAATATGATGATTGCAGAGCTGAGTGGATCTACTCCTTCTGGAATCAATGAATGCTTAAATCAGCTGAACCAAATAGAATTTTTCCTTCAAGAAAGATTGCTCCTGGAGTGCTATTTCAAGGTCAGATCAACCCAGATTCTCTCTCTTTCTTTCTCTTTTATATTAATAAAACACAATAGAACGGGAAAAAAGTTTTAGAGGGTGAATTTTTACAGAAGATATATCACCTAAAATCTCTTCAGTTGGTTACTTCTGTCTTTCAGTAAAAAGTAATTGAGTTCAGTAAGGAAGTAAATAGATAAGGGAAATAGTTGCAGAAGAGAAAGCCCTTTTTGTTGTGGATTTCTGATAAATTCCAGAAACATGGAAAGTTTGAGGTCCCCAGTGATCCTTGTGTTTTAGTGCAATATTCCATTGTTGACCATTTCCATGAGGAGAAGGGTAATTTTCGTCACTACGGATGAGAAGTGAGGACAGGATTCACCAAATTGTGTGGGAGTGTTGATGTGCTGGAGGGCAGGGAGGCTCTGCAGAAGGACTTGGACAGGTTGGATCCATGGGCTGAGGCCAATTGGATGAGGTTCAATAAGGCCAAGTGCCGTGTCCTGCACTTTGGGCACAACAACTCCAGGCAATGCTACAGGCTTGGGGATGAGTGGCTGGAAAGCTGCCCAGCAGAGAAGGATCTCGGGGGGCAGATGGACAGCCAGCTGAATATGAGCCAGCAGTGTGCCCAGGTGGCCAAGGTGTCCAACAGGATCCTGGCTTGGATCAGGAATAGTGTGGTGAGCAGGAGAAGGGAGGTTATCATGCCCTTGTACTCGGCACATGTGAGGCCTCAGCTGGAGTACTGTGTTCAGTTCTGGGCCCCTCACTATAGGAAGGACATTGAGATGCTGGAGTGTGTCCNCTTTGTTTGGGTACTTT
Organism: Bucco capensis; assembly: GCA_013396975.1. Lineage (NCBI taxonomy): Eukaryota > Metazoa > Chordata > Aves > Piciformes > Bucconidae > Bucco > Bucco capensis. The sequence goes on from VWZO01003322.1 coordinate 14,767, forward strand.
TGTTTGTTTGTGGGGTTTGTTTGTTTGTTTGTTGGACTCAGTGATCTGAGAGGTCATTTCCAGCCATGAATGTTCTGTGATTCATGAAAGACTTTGCTGTAGGAGATAAGAAAGCAAGTTTTTCGAAGGAGAACAGGGAGAATAGTCTGCTTTCACACAGCAGCTTGTGCAAAGAATAAAACTGAGAACAGAAGGAAAAGCAGAGATGAGGAAGGGCACAAGGACTGGGAGATTCATGTAAGGAAAGTACTGCAAGGTGTGGGAGGGAAAGGAATAAGTAGGAGTGTGCTGCGGTAGAGCTTTGTGTTGAATGCTAATGTTCGTCCTGTTTGCTGCTTATCTGTAGCTCTGTAAATGTGGGGTGGGATAAATGAACAAGCCAGGTTTGCTTTCTGAATAGTGTTTCCTGTTTTTCAGTATTTTCTCAGCAGCAGGTGATGGTTGCTGTTAGGTTGGAGAGAGAGCTGCTGTTTGAGGGGAAGCAGCTGGCTGCCCTGGATTGCTCTGCTTCCCAGATGCAATGCCTCACCACTGTCTCCTGGCTGGAAAGCTGGGGTGGGAGGATGATGGCATGTTCACTGTTGATGGGAAGCATCTGTGTGTAACTTCAGTGGCTGGGAGTGATGCTCCAGAGCTTTGTCACATAGGGAGAGTGGCATTGGGAACATCTTAGTTTTTCATTAAAATCTCCACAGACTGCAAAGTGGAGCTTCTGTTTTCTTTTCTGTGTGGTATAGAAACAAAAACCTTTTAAAACGTCTTCTCATGAGCGGGAAAAATTGGAGAAGAGGTAGGCATCATTCAGGGTCCTGGTGCTTTTGGCATTTGCCTCAGGTCAGGGAGACCAAAGTTCATGATCATTGCTCAAAATGGCAAAGCAAATGAATTTTTACAGATTAGCAAGGAAGGCATTGTAAACTTCTTTGTAAATGGGAGTACCCATGAGTATGGTGACACTGGTGGGTCTTGAAGAACTGGATTAAATCCTCTTTGGATGCCAAAGTAGGCTGGAGGATTTTGTAAGTGATAGCAAAAACCTCTCTTTCTACATCAGTGTAAGTATACCCAGCTAGACAGGAAAGAGGGGTGAGATGAAAAGAGTTATTTAGCATTAAGGTTAAATTTCTTAGAAATTGCTGGCCATTTTACTTTCTAGTAGCTGAAGATGAGATACAGCAGTCCCTAATGTGATGAGGAATTTTTTTATTTTAAATTTTCGATTTATTAGCCAGATTTCTGAAGAAAATGAGACCAATGAGCTCACACTGGCTGTTTCCCTCTCTCAAATGCTTTTGAATCCATTGACCAAATTCAATCAAATTCTTTAGAAGTTTCCTGGAGGGAGTCCAAGTACAGTATTAGGAGCATCATGGCTAGGCTTGGCGAACGCAGCTCCGGGGAGGGCTCCATCCACACTCTTCCAAAGCGCTTTTTCCAAGCGCTGATGGCTGCAAAGGCCAATGCAGGACAGACAAGAGCAGTTGCAAAAGGCACAGCAGAAGGACTCCTCAGGAGGTAGAACCTGCAAGACACGATTCTTTCCAAGCTGTCTTTTCTCCTCCAGAGTGATCCTGCGTGCCTGCTCAAAAACATCCACGGTATTAAAAATAGTGTGTGTGCAGAGCTCCTGATTGGAGGCCAGAGGAGAGCAGTTCAGGTGATCAATATGGCCAAGGCTGAGCTGTTGTTTCAGGGAGTCCTTGGATCTCCTCTTCGGGGCTCCTCTCTTGCACAGCCAGTGGCAAGTTCCCCATAGAGCATGATCTTAGGAAGGCAGTAGTTCTTCATCCTGGAGACGTGAGCTGCCCAACGCAGCTGCGTTCTCAGCAGCATGGCCTCAAGGCTTGAAATTGCTGCTTGTTCTAGGACAGACGTATTAGTCACATCATCTGTCCAATAGATGTTTAGGATTGTCCGGAGACAGCGCTGATGGAAGTGCTCCAAGAGTCATAGGTGGTGGCGATAGATGACCCATGATTCGGAACCATATCAAAGAGTAGACAGCACAATGGCTCTAGAAACGCTGATCTTTGGACTTTTCTTCAAGTGTTTATTTCTCCAGACTCTTTGATAGAGTTTTCCCAAAGCACTCTATGCCTTTGCTAGCCTATTGTCTGTCTCTCTGTCAATCTTATCATGAGGCTGGACTGGGATCAGAGATGAGTCTGTGCAGATATCTCCATCGTTGCTCTTGCCCACAGGGAGTCTTTGCCAGGCAGGTTTCTCCCCTTCTGTAATGAGGCTTGTGATGGGACTGAGTTTCTGTAAAGTTGTTTCTGCATGTGTCTCTCCCCTTCCACAGACAGAAGGTCTTTTGTTTGCTTCTGCAGTGGGAATTGATAATATCAATAAACTGAACTGAGCCTTGACCCCAGCCTCACCTTTCCCTCTTTCAGCTGTATCTTCATCTGGCGTCTGAGCTCTGAGATGACCATCAACATGCGGCAGCGACTGTCTGACATGAAGCAGAGAGGGAAGCAGGCAGAAAAGTCACCTCCACACAAGACAGCTGGACTCATGAGGTGAGCACAGTAGACGGAGAAGAGGTGATTTGCTTTGTAGAGTTTAAGATGAGAAGTGTGGCATTGAGATCCAACTGTAAGGTTTCTGCTCTCTTACCTAATGATATCTTATAAGACAGAAGGGGAGAGACTTTTTAAGTGGTCAGACTGTGATACGACAAGGGGGAATGGTTATAAGCTGAAGGAGGGGAAATTAGAGATTATGAGGAAGTTCTTTACCTGGAGAGTGGTTGGGCACTGGCACAGGTTGCCCAGAGAGGTTGTGGCTGTCCCATCCCTGGCAGTGTTCAAGGCCAGGCTGGATGCAGACCTGGGTGACCTGGTCTAGTGATTGGCATCCCTGCTCAGTGCGGGGAGGTTGGAACTGGATGATCTTTAGGGTCCCTTCCAACCTGGCCATTCTATGATTCTATGATCTTCCAAAAGCTCTCTTATTCTTCTGTTGGATTTACCATGGGTTTTGTGCCCCTCTTCTTTGGGTGTAGAAGCCTGACGGTGATCTTCCAGATAGACTTACTGAGTGTTGCTCCACTGATTGCAATGTGTGTGCAATTCCCTTTGTGTCTTAATTTAGTTTAATGAAGTGGTCAGAAACTTTAATAAGCAGTTTACTTAGGTATACTGAGACTGGTGCAGAGGATTCCACCAGGGAAGCCTTGCTCCTTCAGGAATGAAGTTCTCTCAATCTAGGCTGAATGCAATTTAAAGGCTGTTATGTGCAGTGTTGATACTGAAGTATACCTGTGAGCTGTGTGAGTTTGTAATGTTGATCATAATTCTGAAAGAGTCCTTACTGTCGTGCTGTTTCTTTGTTAATTGCTTTCCAGAGGCTTTGAAAAAGGTCACCTAAAAATAATTACAGTATAAATAATAAAAATTATTTCCATGGGAAAGGTTTTTGGCAGCTAGATCATATTGTTATTTTTTGCTCAGTAAACAACATGTCTAAAAACAGACTACCACAGCCTAGAAGCTGGTGATCTTTCTTTAAGAAGTGATGCTGAAACACAGACCCTGTTTTTAAACAGACCAGGAGTGACAGAAGGTTATGGATTGTTAGTGCAATGTATTTGGTTTCTCTATAGTTAGTAAGTAGCTGAGACTAATTTGACTGCAAGCAATGAAGGAGAGAGTCCTGACCGAGCTGATATGGGATCAAAGCAGGGAAAAAAAGGATAAACACAGATCTTTTGATGCGGTATCCTACAATTTTCCTCCTCCAAATGACTACAAATTGAGTGCCAAAGCACTGGAGGACTTACCACACTGGTTGTTGTGTTGAGTATCTCAAAGACCTTCCCACTCCCTTTGGGAGCAAGTAATGTTGAAACAAGTCTGTCTGCATAGTTTCATTTGGGAAAGTCTTGATCTGCTCGTTCGTGAAATGAGTCTTGTCTAACAAGTGCTTTCTGTAACGATGCTGGGAGAATATAGGAAGCCTTTTTTCTGGCCAAAATTCTGGGGCTGTCAAGTAATGTGCTTTTTAGAGCAGACTCTGTAATTCCAGCAGCTGCAGCCTTATCCTCCCGAGGCTCAGCCTGTGACGGATAATCCCAGTCCTGTTCCGCATGAGGTGATCCTTGTTTCCGTCCCAGACGCTTGCAGGAGGGCGGTGTTAGTGCCACACCAAGCCCAGAACTATGAAACTTGTTTGGTAACCTCTTTGCAAGCCTGGAATCTACTTGTCTGGTCAGCTTTGAAAGCTTCTTTTCAGTTTTGATCAACCACTGTGGTCACTGGAGATCAGCAAAGACGTAACTCCAGAGCATTTTGGATTGGGACTGAATATGGAGGAAGAGCCTATTGGACCAGCATTACTGAGGTGGGAGAAGGATGACTAATGAACTTGAGTAAGATGGGTTTGCTAGATGCCCTGGACCTGTTCTGGTTGTGTTTCCAAGGTCTATCTCTGTAGGTTGTGGTGGAGAGCTGGGTTGCCCCTTGTGGTGTAAAACTGTTGTCTGGAAAGGTCTCCACAGTAATGTAAGAAAGCTCCCTGCCTGGTGATATGTCATTTTTTTTCTACTAGATTTTCTCTAGAACAGTATTTCTAGATTTTGTTGGGGGTAGTGATGCATTCTGCTAGTTCCATAGTGTGAGTGTGTGACAGGATGAATAATAAAATAATACCAGAGAAACAAAACTGAGCTGAGGAGGCAGTGGGGATCTGAAGAATTCCAAGTCAGGCTGTGTTGTCTCTATCCAGCAGTGGATTGGCCTGGCTGAGGAACATCTAGAGAGTAAACACACAGAAAATGGCTTTCTGGGTCAAACCAGCGCTGCATGAAGCCCAGTATTCTGCCTGTGACAGTGGCAATGGAAGATGCTATTTAGTGAGACACTGTGTGAGCCTTGCAGTATGAATCTTTGTAGCCCATTTGCCTCATGCTCAGTTGTTATATCAGGGCTGTGAGGAGGTGCATCTCTACCTGTTTCTTTTAGTATTTGGTCCACTGAATTTGTATAAATCCTTACTGAACTTTGTAATATTGTCTGCCTATGCAATCTCCTTTGGTGACATGTTCCTGGAGTTCACTGCTCTCTGTGGAAAGGACTTTCTTTGTCTCTGTTAAACCACACTCCTGCTAGTTTTGTTGAAAGTTCTTTGCTTCTGAATAGAGTGAGCATTGTTGAACTGTTGTTCTGCATCCAGCTATGTGTAGTCCCCCTGGTTTTGTAACCCTTTATCATGATCCCAAGCTTGGAGGAGTGGCTGACACACCAGGAGCTGTGCTGCCATCCAGAGTGACCTGGACAGGCTAGAGAAATGGGCAGGGAGAAACTTAATGAAATTTAACACGGGGAAGTGTAAAGTACTGCATCTGGGAAAGAACAACCCCATGGATCAGTACAGACTGGGAACTGATCTCTTGGAAAACAGCCNCTTGTCTGGAGACATTGCAGAGCTGCCTGGACACATTGCTGTGTGACCTGGTCTAGGTGATCCTGCTCTGGCAGGGGGGTTGCACTAGATGATCTTTCTAGGTCCCACAGGAATGTGGCCCTCTTGGCTACAAGGAGCCGCAACCTGGCCATTCTATGATTCTGTGAGAAGAGGAGGAGAAAGAGGAAAGACAGTTATGTTAATAAGTGTCCTTGGTTGGTTTTGGGGAATTCTATTCTGGGAGTGCCTCTGAGGTCTGTATGGGAACAACTGTCTGATCTTCTTTGATTAAATATCTGCCCAAAATATGCTTTACATTATTCCTTGTGCCTGAAGGCTAAAAAAGGCAGCGTGGTGATGTTGTGGTATATGGCCTGTGCCTTCAGATTCTGCATGGTGCAGTCCTTGATATGAACCTGTCTCTTCTGTGATAATTTGCCACATACCCAATATCTGTGACGTTTTTGATGTGTAAAACAGTTCCAGAGAGGAAATGATTAAAGGTGAGTAAAATAGTTGCCTTTCAACTCTGCTGTACTATCCTAACCTTATCAATTGGTGGGGTCTGAACTGGAAGGCCAAGTTTGATTCCACTTGACTTTCTCAGACTCACTCACTTCTGTTCTGATTTCTGTCATCCTTCCACAATGTAGGAGATGATTGCTGTGGCACACTCTATCCACCTTTGTGCAGGATTTAACTTGCTCGGTTTCTCAGAGATGAGTTTTGCTGGAGCAGGGCTTTTAGGAGGTGTTGAGGCAGTTTGCTGAGTGTGGATAGAGAGAAGGTTGAGAACTGCCTGGTGTAAGGGTTGAAATAGTGGGCAATTCCTGAGTTAGACTATAATATTCTTTCCAATTCCTGCCTTCCAGGCATGAATCCATCTCTGCCTTGTCCTCTGTGCCTGCACTCTCATCGGACAGTGATAAGGATGGTGAAGATGAAGGGAATGATGAAGATGAGTTACGTGGGCTGCAGTCTTTCCATATTCAGTCCAACTGCAACACTGAGGGAGACTCAGGTATACATGGCAGAAGGGTATGGGTCAGAGATGGAGGAAAATGGAATAAATGTGAAATGGGGAGAGGAGAGACACTAGCCTAGGGGTAACAAGATATGGACAGAAGCAGATGGATCAACACCAATGGGTAATGTGGAGTTGCCCATTCCTGCATCTGAAGAGGGGTACATTTTGGAGTTCTCTGTTTGGAAATTCAGTTGTTAAATTGCCGAGTTTCTTGCTACTTCCAACTGATCAAGCAAATTTGGAATTAATGTGACCCAGGGCTTGTGTCTGCAAGCTGTTAGAAGTCCCCAAAAGCCAAAAGAGATGTCATGGAGGATTACTACAGATGTTACAGTGTATTGGAGCAGGGATTTTTGCCAAGTGTTTGGTGGGCCACTGCATTATGACAAGTGTTCTGCAATGGACCTGCTAAGCCAGTGAAAATCTTACATAAATAATTTTACATATCTGTTAAAATTTTGATAAAATGATTTGGTAATCTATGAGAAAGCATATGTTGGCAGTGGTCTGCTGGTTCAAAAGGTGTAGGAATGCTACCTGTGAGGAAGGATGAGGTAAGAGGTCTTTTAAAAGCTGGACTGCTGGCCAAGGATATCAACTAGTATATATATCTTTTTCCCTTTCCAGATACAGACCTTACCCTCTCAAGAAGCCTTTCCCATTGGGAAATGAGGAGGGTGAGTTGTAAACCTTCAAATTATATTTCTTGTCATAGGGAAACTGGAAAAGCAATTCCCGTGGAGGTAAAAACTTCATTCACACTGGTGGGAAGGTGCAGCTGTGGTGAGAAACCATTGAAAAACCTGTCTGGGAAAAAAATGACTTGGGAATGGCAACATAGAGCCTAGTTTAAGAGACAGTTTCACTTGAGACTTTCACATCAGTATCTTTCCATCAGCTGTTATAGAATCATAGAACAGTTCCAGCTGGAAGAGACCTTGAAGATCATGAGTCCAGCCTTTGTCCTAGCCCTAGCAACCTGCTAAATTACGTCCCCCAATGCAACATCTACCCGTCTCTTAAACACCTCCAGGGATGGAGTGTTTGAGAGTTTAAAGACAAACAACATGCAATCCTGCTCTCATCAAATTCCAATCTAGCATTCACTTTACTCTATAGTCACACAGTGGTCTGGGTTTGGTCCCATATCAATTTAAAAAAAAACTAGAAGCATCACCTCAGCATTTTTATTTTTCAAGCNGCTTTTTATCCCTTCATTTCTGTCCTGAATCTTACGTGGTGCTGAAGTTGATGATGTATTTGGTTCCAAACAGTCATTTAAATGTTCAGTTATGCAAGCAGCAGCAACCAAAGTAGCATCTTTACTTGGGGCTTTATGTTTAAGGGAGGAAATTCAAGCTGTCTCACAGACAGCTTTGGGGACATCATTGTGTTTTTCTATGGACCTTGTGTTTTCTCTCCTCTTCATCCATCAGCAGAGCTTAATCCTTAAGACTGTCTTTCAATTTCCCTCAGGCCAAGGAGATAGCAGCAATCCAGCGCTCGGAGGCACCGTTGAGCAAGATGCCGCGACAACGCGGGCGCTGGTCCCAGCCAAGCAGCAGCATAGAGATGACTGTGAAATCCATGCTTGACTTGCGCCAATTGGAGTCCTTCTCTGTTTCCCGTTCTCCGAGTCGAGATTCCCTGTCTCAACACAGCAATGGGGATGACAGAGAAGAGCAGGCAGATCTTCCTGTGCACATCAACAAAGTAAGGGCAGTACTACTCTGAGGAGGCGAATCTGCTCTGAGTGCATCTCTACTGCCTCTGTTTATTATTACCTACGTTTATTATTTGGAGTGAGATGGGGGTGGGTCTCTTCTCCTGAGTTAACAGTGAGAAGACAAGAGGAAGTGGCCTCAGGCTGCACCAGAGGAAGTGTAGGTTGAATGTCAGGAAAAATTTCTTCACTGAAAAAGTTGTTAAGTATTGGCACAGGCTGCCCAGGGAGGTGGTGGAGTCACCATGCCTGGAGGTGTTTAAAAAACATATAGATGTGGTACTTTGGGACATGGTTAGGTGGCGTGGTGATGATAGGTAGATGGTTGGACTTGATGATCTTAGAGGTCTCTTCCAACTTTAATGATTCTGTGATTGTGTGTGATTCTGTGATTACTACCTGATGCCATTTTTTATATCTTTAGAGGTGGCTCTAAATGCCTTCTGAGAACCTGGTTTAGATAACTCTTTTGTAGATAATACTCTTGCAACCTGTGACTCTGCCGTAGCAGAGCCCATATGGGATCAAGGTTTTTTTCCAATGGCAAGGAAGGCCTTGTTTTCTTTAAGCTCTTTAATCGTTTATGGCAAAAACAAGCTGAGAAGCTGAGCTTGGAAGTACAGATGTGTACCTGAATACCTGTTAGCTCACTCTGCCAGGACACAGTTTCTTGAGTGGAGCATCTGCCCTAGGAGGACAGGCTGAGAGAGCTGGGTCTCTTCAGCCTGGACAAGAGGAGACTGAGAGGAGACCTCATTAATGTTTAGAAATATGTTAAGGGTGAGTGTCAGGAGGAGAGAGCCAGGCTCTTCTCAATGGCATCCAATGTTAGGACAAGAGGGAATGGGAGCAAGTTGGACCACAGGAGGTTTAGTATTAACCTGAGGAGAAACTTCTTTCCAGTGCAGGTGCCAGAGCACTGGACCAGGCTGCCCAGGAGGCTGTGGAGTCTCCTTGTCTGGAGACATTGCAGAGCTGCCTGGACACATTGCTGTGTGACCTGGTCTAGGTGATCCTGCTCTGGCAGAGGGGTTGGACTAGATGATCTTTCTAGGGCCCTTCCAACCCCTAACATTCTATGATTCTGTGATACTGTGACTCCAGTAGCCACTGAAATGTGGCTCATACGATGCTGTGCTGGATTATTTCTCTTTTATCTTTGTATTGATGAGTCACAGCAAGTAATGCATACTCATACCTGAGAATACCTCTTTTCTAGTAGCAGTCTGTCCTGGTGCCTAACTCCGTTAGTTTTTCCTTCCTTTGTAATTGCATGACTGAAAGAGGATTGGGCTCATTGCATGCAGTATATCAGTGTTTTTCAACTGTAGCCCACAAACTTCTCTCAACTACGTCTAATCAGTCTGTAAAAGGTAATGGAAAACCTGCTGCCGCATGACTACACATCAGGAGTGTAAGCTAAAGAGGAATAGGGAGCCCAGTATTTTACTAGAGAATTTTAGGGGATTGCAAACAGGAAACAAAGTAGGAAACTGCAACAGTAGTCTGTCAAGTTTAGTAAATGAGGAACAGGAAAGACACAGGAGTGCTGCGTCTTCTGACCTCAGTTGATGAGGGGAGGCTGACTGATGTCACCTACTTGGACTTTTGTAAGGCCTTCGGTACAGTTCCTCATGATATCCTTATCTCAAAACTGGAGAGATCTGGATTTGATGAGTGGACC
>VWZO01003322.1:24974-67723 GCA_013396975.1 Bucco capensis
CAGGTTGCCCAGAGAGGTTGTGGCTGCCCCATCCCTGGCAGTGTTCAAGGCCAGGCTGGATGCAGCCCTGGGTGACCTGGTCTAGTGATTGGCATCCCTGCTCAGTGTGGGGAGGTTGGAACTAGCTGATCTTTAGGGTCCCTTCCAACCTGGCCATTCGGTGATTCTATGATTTCTGGTCATACTCTGTGCTGTAATGCATGCTTTCTAGCTCTGCGCAGCAATTGTTGACTTAAGGAAAACCACTGGTAAACATCTAGTTTTCTCTCTTTTTAAACCAGGTTGACAGCTCAATACCTCCCCAGGACAACCAGTCTTGTGCGCGACCACAAGTGATTCAACTTGTGCCTTGTGAAGAAGGGATTTTCTCTCAGGAACTGGAACCTTCTGAGAGTGAGGAGTGTGTAATCTACCCTGAGCAAGATGAAATCCAGCCCACAGACTCTAGCAGGTTAAAAACAAGCTCTTTGCTGTGCGTAGCTTAGATATTTCTGGTTTAGTTTGCTTACAGCTTGTGTGGTGACTTGGATAAGTTGACTTACTGCCTGATTGATGCCAGGCATCTCTGTAGTTGAGAGTTTTATACTAGCCTGATGCTAAAGGAATCTGAAACTAACAAGGCACCATGAAAATAACCTTTCCTTTGAGGAAACTGCACATTAGCAGTCTGTTCCGTGTTTTTTACTCAATTAACAAGCAGGGAGCAGCCTTTTTGCTTTCTCTCTTACCTGGATTGAAATAAGCAGGGGAAAACCTGGAAGCTGGAAGACCACCTGACAGTGGCATATACACGGAGGTGAAATGTCTGCCCAGGGGAAATGACAGCACACTATTTATGACAATTTCAAACCTAAGAATTTAAGAGATGTAGTATTTGATGACTCATTTGTGGGAAATAGAATGGCTTGCATGAGATAGATGAAAAGGACACTGAAGACAGTAGAGACCTTTTATCTTCTTGTTGTTTCTTCTTTTTTAGCTGTACCTCACTTAATTTTTCGGTTTCATTCTGTCCTCCATGTCTTTTCCTTCCCTGAATTTTATTCATCCTTTTTCCCTCTTAACCTGATGCTAATAGCTGTTTAATTTCCTCTTGTCTCCTCCTGCTCTGTTACAAAGAGTGGGCTGAAAGCTTTAGATGGGCTTTTATACAAGAGTGCCTGCCAGGATTTTGCAGCTGAAGCTGCTAGGTTTCTCCTGGTTTCCCTTTATTTGCATTTTTAATTTTATGTTAAGGTAACATTTGGACAGAGCAGGCCCATGTGCTGCTCCATCAGGGAAGAAGGGGAGTTCCTCTGGTGTTGTTGGATACGTTTCCAAGTATACAGAGTTTACAAGCTGCTGGGCTAGTTGCTGTTCAGTTCCGTTGTGTGACTTCTGTATTCTGCCTTGAGTTGGAATACATCTGAAACTAAACTATTTCATAAACTGAAATCCTCAGGCATCAGGCAAAGGAGCATTGCTGGTGTCATTTGACACCACAAAATCACAATAGAAATTGAGAATCCTGTCCTACAGTATTGTCTTTTTGGATGACATTCTTCAGTAAATTAGGCTTGCTGAAACCCAGAATCTTCGGTATTTTGCAGCACAGAAGTTACCCAAAGAGAACATAATAAAACCCAGTATATTAGAGCTCAAATCTACGGCAAACTGGAGTTTCTCTCATGCAAGTATAGGCCTGGTTTCAGTTCCTTTTTCATTATGTAGACCTCTCCATTTGTTGCTCACCTGTGCTGGAAATCAAGGCAGGGCACTTCTGTGCTGGTGCCTGGAAATCATGGGAAACTGACAATGCCCACAATGGTCCTCTTGAGACTTCGCTGTCCAAGCTTAATGAAATGCAAAAAATATACTGTATATTGATGAGAGAAATCAACTTGTTTTTCTCTTTAAAGCCTTACTTTTGTAAGCAAAGGTGTTACTAACCCAGGTAAGGCCTTATTAAAGTTAGAATGTACTTCTTTACATGTAAACCAACTCTCTCTTCTAGTGCTGTATCTTTCCTGTCTCTCTTGTAGTGAGTTCCAGGTAAAAGCATTGCCCCATGGGAAGCTAAGTAGAGGTTATCACAGTAATGGATGCCCAGACAAACACAGTCCTGACAGTGCCTGCTCTGTAGATTACAGCAGCAGTCGTCTGTCCAGCCCAGACCATCCAAATGAAGGTAAGATGCAAAGACATCAGAAATGTATTTATATGTGGTGTGGAACACTGCAGGAGCTTGCTGGAGTGGTTCTGTGCAATGTTTATCAGTTGCTATCTTGATTTCTAATACTTGATCCCTCTTCGTGAGCTGAACTGAGGTCCCACTCCTCTTAGTCTTGCTGTAAAGATTCAGGTGTGTTTGAACAGGCACTTCAGTGAAGCCTGTAGAAGTAGGAGATGGTTAAAGTGCTCTTCTCTTGTGTGCCTGTGTATCACAGTATCACAGTATGTCAGGGGTTGGAAGGGCCCTAGAAAGATCATCTAGTGCAACCCCCCTGCCAGAGCAGGATCACCTAGACCAGGTCACACAGCAATGTGTCCAGGCAGCTCTGCAATGTCTCCAGACAAGGAGACTCCACAGCCTCCTGGGCAGCCTGGTCCAGTGCTCTGGCACCTGCACTGGAAAGAAGTTCATCCTCGTGTTAATACTAAACCTCCTGTGGTCCAACTTGCTCCCATTCCCTCTTGTCCTAACATTGGATGCCATTGAGCAGAGCCTGGCTCTCTCCTCCTGACACTCACCCTTAACATATTTCTAAACATTAATGAGGTCTCCTCTCAGTCTCCTCTTGTCCAGGCTGAAGAGACCCAGCTCTCTCAGCCTGTCCTCATAGGGCAGATGCTCCACTCCTTTCATGATCTTGGTGGCCCTGTGCTGGACTCTCTCCAGCAGCTCCCTATCCTTCTGGAGCTGAGGAGCCCAGAACTGGACACAGTATTCCAGGTGAGGCCTCCCCAGGGCAGAGTAGAGGGGAGAAGAACCTCTCTGGCTCTGCTGGCCACGCTCCTCTTAATGCATCCTAGGATGCCATTGGCCCTCTTGGCCACAAGGGCACATTGCTGCCTCATGGGCATCCTCCTAGCCACCAGCACTCCTAGAGCTTTTTCCCCAGGGCTGTTTTCCAAGAGATCAGTTCCCAGTCTGTACTGATCCATGGGGTTGTTCTTTCCCAGATGCAGTACTTTACACTTCCCCTTGTTAAATTTCATCGAGTTTCTCCCTGCCCGTCTCTCTGTCCTGTGGCTTTCTTTTACCTTGCTAGGTAAGGAGGCAAGTTTGGTATTGATTATCACTCAGGCTGTGCTATTAGTGGGATATGGTGGATTAGAAAATTACACTTCATGCTGACTGGCTTCTGGTTTAACATTCTAGGGTCAATGTAGCATCTTTGACTGAATTTTTTATTTATTTTTTTTAACCTGGCTAATGTTACAATGATTATGCTATTACAGCATTGGGGTTTTTTTGTCTTTTCCCAGATTCTGAAAGCACTGAGCCTCTAAGTGTGGATGGCATCTCAGATCTGGAGGGAGAGGAAGGAGAGGAGGATGTGGGTACTAGTGTTCAGGAGAGAGAAGGCCCCCAGACACCTGATCAGGAAAAGTTCCTTAAGCAGCATTTTGGGACCCTGGGCAGCACTGATGGAAAAGGTACAGTTCTCTGCTTGGTGCAGGGATGTCATCAGGTCACTCCAGATTTGTGGCCTGTATAAAATCAAACCAAGGAACAAGGTCTGCTAGGCTTTCATGGGTGTATGTGTACAAGGAGCAAAAATGGGGAAGCAATGTAGAGATGCCCAAAGAAGAGCAACTTCTGTTAACTCCACTGGTCTATGTGTAAGTTGTGTGGATGAAATTGGAGTCTGTGTCAGTTTAGGTGAAGTATTGGCCCTGGAATCCTGAAGAGCTCTTCTCTCATTCCCAGACTAGGTTTTCCTGTTGTATATGAAAGTATTAAACATGTGTTCACTCCCCAATAGATAACATGTAGTGCCTCTAGTGGTATGCTAAGGCAGAACAAATGTCACAAAAGAAAAGGCTGAAATGCTGGGTGGAGGGAGAGAGTAAGAGGAGACATCAGAGTGGCAAAGGAGCTGCTTAGTCTTTATTGAGCAGCTCCAGAACAAAGCCTGTGTTTTTAGAATTGATAATGATTGCAGGCAGCAACACCTATGTGAGTTGTCTGTTTTCTTTTTGTTTTCTTTTTCTTTTTTTCTCCTTTGATTGGTTTGTTTTCTTCTTGATGCCAGTGCCTTCCAGTCCTACATAGGACACAAAGGGAAGCAAAAAAGGAGGAGGCATATCCTTAAGGAGAGTGGCAGCTTAAGGCAGAGTAATCTATGTAGAACAGAAAAAGCTGTGGTTTTAGCTCAAAAAATCCTTGTGAATATAGGGGAAAATTTGATAGTGGCTGTGATAAGAAAATGCATGTCAGAGTGTTTGTCCTTTAACTGAACTGCTTCCTTGTTGTCTTTAACCAACATTTTTTAGGTGGCTCATGTAGGAATCTGGAAAGAACCGAAAACCTCAGCATTTCCTCTCGCTTTCTTTCCCAGTCCCCGGCTCTCAGGTATGGCTTTGCTTGTTTTGAGTGTTTCTGTCAGTTTTTACTAGTGTCAGCAGGTCTCATGCTGGGCCCTGAGTCAAAAGAGTTGAGCAAACTTCTGGCCCTGGTGTGCCTGGCCCAGCACCTGGCAGTCTGCTTGCAGACCTTTGTGATTTGGACAGGCCACCCTGTATCACTTTAGCTCCTCTGTTTCTTCCTAGAGCAACACTGTTGTTTTGTTCTTTTTCCTCTTTCAACAATGTGCTTAATTGTTTCATGATTAATGCCTTGGTTGATTAAGTTAGAGGAATTGCTAATCATCTAATTTACTCTTCACTGTTTATGCTCTGTTTATTCTTTTGCATTTCATTCAGCTTGGACAAAGAAAGTAGGCTTGTCAACTTTTCCTTTGCCTTACAGGCCTTTCTTAGCTTTGTTTCTCAGTCCCATGCCTTTGCAGGATGCTCTAGTGTCTCATACAAGGCCCCATGGGGATATTATTCTTCCAAAAATGCACCCCAAAAGGCCTCTCCAAGCTGTTGGCTGTGTTTAAAAAAAAATCCCAACGAAACAAACAAAGAAACAAAAAATACCCCAACAGACAAAACCCCCAAAACTAGAAAAAGACCCAAAAAAATGAGATAAATACTTGGGTTCATAAATATTTAAAGCAAGCAAATACTCCTCTGTTCATCTAAAATGACAACCTGAAATCTCAGCTCAAATGAATTTCATAGTATAGACTTATCAGATTTGGGTTCATCTACTGTGATTCACCAGCTGTGTCTTGACTCAGCATGGTAGGGAGATTTTTTTGGTCATTGCTGTATTTAGCTGCTGTTGCTGTGTCAGGAATGCCTCTGAGTCTTTCTCATGTTGGGACCATGTGTTAGGGAAGACAGCCAGTGGAGAGCTATTGTGTAAGCTTCTGGAGAGTTACAGTGGTGAGGGAAAGAAGTCACTGGTGCTTTGGAGAGAGGTAGTTTTAGATTATGAAAACCTCTGGGCCTTTAATCTGTTCAACTGTTCAAACATGCCAGATTGGAAGTTGCCTCCTTTCCCAAGTGAGCCCACTGTGCTTGTCTGAAGTGCAGAGGGAATTAGGCTTTCCTCTTGAAGATACTGACCAGTTTTCCCAGTAATATGCTTTTGTAGTGTTAGGAAAGTAAAACTACTTTCTGTAAGGGTGTCTTAGAGTTGAAAAGATTTCATTGTTATTAAGGTGAGCTGAGAGAAAAGACCTGACCTGATTTCTTCCTAGTCTTCCCTATGCCTGGAATTTTTCCTTTTCTTTTGCCTTCACCTTTTACAGTGTCCTCCCTGGAAAGAGTGATCCAATGCTCGGGGGGGACCTACTAGTGACCTTCCAGTACCTAAAGGGAACTTCCAAGAAGGCTGGAGAGGGCCTGTTTGCAAAGGCCTGCAGTGAAAGGACAAGGGGCAATGGTTTTAAATTGGAGAGGAGTAGATTTAAACTGGACACTAGAAAGAAGTTCCTCCCCACGAGGGTGGTGAAACACTGGACCAGGTTGCCCAGGGAGGTGGTTGAGTTCCCATCCCTGGAGGCATTCAAGGCAAGGCTTGCCAGGGCTCTGGGCAACCTGATCTAGTTGGGGATGTCCTTGCCCACTGCAGGGGGGTTGGACTAGATGAGCTCCAGAGGTCCCTTCCAACCCAAACCATTCTAGGATTCTATGAATGCCCTTTTGTGATTGCACAGCCTAAGGTCAAATGCCTGAAGACCAGTGCTTTCCAGGGATGAGTAGAATGAAGTGGTAACAACCTAGGACAGTTTTTACTTAAAAAAATCCAGACAGGGAAGAGATCTTTATCCCAGAGAAACTGGCTTAATGCATGTATCTCTTTGTGCAGGGCAACTTACTTATTTGTTTTAACTGGGATTTCTTTATCATGTTCTCTAGACAATTGTCACTCTCTTCATCAAATCTGACACTGGATTCAAAGCCCACTGAGCTGCCAGCCCAGCCCAATCGGTTTCCACCAGACCTGTTGAAAAATCCTGCTGATGTGTTGGGGAACAGCCAGCTCCTGGAAAATGTGAATTCCAATCGGGCTGGTTACGACCAGAAAAAACACAGATCAGCTTTGGAGGCTAGCAGAGTTGGTATGGCTCCTGAACGGGTTCTTGCATCCTTTCCAGAAGGCCTTGTGAATACAGTGATGAGAAAGGCCCAGTCAGTTCATGACCTCATTCATGAGGGTAAGGACACAGGTTGGGATGCTGGTATAAAGCTGGGAATGAAATGGGGAGATTGGAGCTCCAGAAGCCATTTAAATTAATCTTCTATCTTTCTGTGTTCTGAGCTACAGGCTTTGCATGTCTTCTAACAGCCTGTCAAGGGAAAATAGGTTTAATTTGTAATGCAGATGCTGGTCTCCTAATTATCAGTCTCTGATAGTTGTCTGGCAGCTGTGGGAGGAGCAATGTTAATGGTGAAATTAATTATTTGCAAAGAAATTCTTGCTGTGGGTGGTTGCTTCAGGCCAAGACTGAAGCTTCCCAGGGTAGGGAGGAGAAAATGAGGGAAGGAGGAGAGAGTAACAGGGAGCTTACTTACTGTATCCATGTCTTTGTGTGAAAGAATTCCATTTTTGAAACAAATCAAGTCATGAACCATCAAAACCCACTCATTTTATTAAAAAAAAAAGGAAAAATTATCACTGCAACACCATAGATAAGTTTTTTCCTGCTTCCTCTGGCCTCTCAGTTAATGGTCACAGTAGTCTGAGGTCTTTTGGCCATACACTTTAAGGACAAGTCTCTCGTATCAGGTAAGCAGCAGTGCG
The DNA here is from genome assembly GCA_013396975.1 of Bucco capensis. Taxonomy (NCBI): domain Eukaryota; kingdom Metazoa; phylum Chordata; class Aves; order Piciformes; family Bucconidae; genus Bucco; species Bucco capensis. The sequence continues at coordinate 32,317 of VWZO01003322.1, forward strand.
TGAGCAGGGTGAGGGATGGGCAAAAAATAAAGCTGTTGAGGCTAGGTGATTCTAACCTTAAGTGGTGGTTCTGTACACCTCTCCAGGGGCTGGAGCTGCTCTGTTACTTTCCAAGTTTGGAATTCACTGCAGTCTCTTGTCTATTTTTGGTATGTTTGTCTGTTCAATTTTCACAGATAAGGGTCCTGGAGTGATCTCCTCTGCCAGGCAGCATCCTCAGACTCTTTTGGTGGTTGAGAAGGATCCCAGACCTAACAATTACAGGGCATTATCAGCCAGTATGTTGAAGATGGATGGATCTGGTGCTCTGCTGGCCAAAGATGTCAGGACTGCAAAACCAAAGTCCTACATGAACCCCACAACCAGCTTTCGGGCTAAGATGTCAAGAAGCATATCTGTAGGGGAAAATCTGTACCTTGGTTACTCCACTGAAATGTTGGCTGATGGGAGGACTAGCCCTCCACTGGCAGAGAAGACACAGTTTAGTTCCACGGCAGATGCTGAGAAGATTAAACTGTCAGTGAAAGAAAATGTTCCAGTAAAGCCAACACTTCAGCCAGTTGTGAACTGTTCATCTCCCAAGTCCTTCCACAGCAAGTTGGCATCATCAAACCGAGCACATCTGATTCTTGACATTCCCAAGCCATTGCCTGACAGACCCACACTGGCCTCCTTTTCACCCACTACCAAAGCAAAAGCACTGCTTGAGCCACAGTCTCCACAGTCACCTGCTGGGGCGTGTAAAAAGAAACCTTCTATTCCTGAGATTCGAGCCTCAAAGAGGGAGAGTCAAACTGCTGGGTCTCTGGTTCCTGGTAGAGAGATGCCAACAGGACTTGCTAAGGAGAACCCAGCAGAGGGTGCAGTCTCAAGGACAGGTTACCAGGACGAGCCAGGTTGCCTCACTGATCCAAAACTGAGGGAGCTGTCAGAGGGCCAGCACCTAAGGTCTCCTGAGGGCACGCTACCTAGGTGTAGGGAGAGGATTACTGGCATCGCCTGTGTGCTAGACAACCAGCCTGGACTTTTCCCAGTAGACCCCATCAGGCCGAGGTCTCCTCCATCTGTAGCTGCCTCGGCACAGGTCTCAGGTGTGCATGGATACCCATCTCTTCTCTTCCCCCTTCTGTCTCCTGTCTTTGTGAACCGCCTCACGATCCCATCACATTTCTTTACGTCCAGCTTCTGGCCTGTCTCGTCCTGTCTGCACCTGTCTCGTTCCATAAGCCATCCTCTCAATGGTGAGACACTTCTTCAACCTGACACATTTTTCTCAATCCTTAATTTCCATTCCCTCTGGGTCTTATGTCTGAAGGTCCTTGTCAGTTGAATGTTTTGTCGACCTCAACACTCTCATGCTTTCAGTTGTACAATTACCTGTAGGAGCTCAAAGCTCTTTCTGGTGAATGGTAAGAGCTCATGTGCTGAGAATCCCCATGAGTGTGTTGGTTACATCCCTTGTGCCTCTCTCAGAACATGTCTGACCAGCAGACGAAGGTGCAGGCCAACATATGCTACCTCAAGGCTAGAGAGATGGGCAGGGAGAAACGATGAAATTTAACAAGGGTAAGTGTAAGGTACTGCATCTGGGAAAGAACAACCCCATGGATCAGTACAGACTGGGAACTGATCTGTTGGAAAACAGCCCTGGGGNAGGGTGAATATCAGTTGCTATGAAACTTTGTTTGCAGAATTAGTTCAGGTAGTGCAGAGGAAGCGCAATTTTTGTTGCAGCATTGATTTTTTTTTTTTTTTAAAGCAGCTCCCAGTACATAGCACACCGTGACACAATATTTAGCAGCATCCTTTAGTAAGTTAGGATGATTTAGCACAGTGGATCCCCATTATTTTTTTCTCAGCAGCTGTCAGCCTTCAGCTTCTTGCAGACCAGGTTTCCCAAATTTTTAGTGGTAGGTGCTAGAAAAGCTTCTTAGATCCAAGTTGGTTATGGCTGTGAAAAATGTGCTGTGGCTTCTGTGGATCATAGTGTGGCAGTTTAGATTAAAACCCTAGGAATGACAGAGACCTGTTCTGCTTCTGACTTGCTCTGTGACTTTGGATTTCCACTTAACTTTTCTGTCCTTATGTTTTCCTGTCTGTATAACAGCTGGAGATAAAGAGACTTAATTGTTATAGTTAAAGCATTTTAACATCTACAGTTCAAATGCTGTAGATGTGCTTAATCCTGTTGCAGTGTTTAATATTCTCTGCTGGTTTCTGAAGAACTCTGTTCTGCACACCTGAGAGGCAGAAAATGCCTGTTGCTCAAGCATTTGTGTTATATTTGTGACCTTTCTCCAGACTGGCAGCTCACAGAGCTGGAGACCAGCAGATAAAGCATGATCAGAGAAGAAATCCAGAAACAATCATGAGAAGAAGCAGCTGGGTTTAAAACAAAAGGAAGGGAGGAGGGAGGCAGCAAAAAAAACCCCAACCAACCCCAAACAAACAAACCAAAAAAGAAAGGGAAAAAAAAAAAAAGAAAAGGCAAGAGTCTTGGACTGCACTGAAGCCCACTATGCTCAAACTCTACAAGATTGGGTGATTTGGGAACAAAAAATGCCATTGGGAGGGTTTGCTGATGCCCCTTTGTTCTTCTAGATGTGTTTGTTTATGTAGAAGTAGATGTTTTTCTAGCTGTAAAATTAGCTAAGGTCCCCTCTAGCCTATTCAAAGGTGATGTTCTTAGAATTTCAGAAATAATAATGCTAATGTGACCAAGCTTTGGTTTTAGGTAACTAAAGGAAGTCAAAAGGCCTTTATCCAGGGCTTTTCAAATTGGAGTTGACTGCACATTGTGTGTGTGTGTCTGTGTTTTTGTTCATGGTTTATGTCTAATTCATGGAAGTGTTTATTTTATTAAAACATTGTGGCCCTTCAGCTCTGATGCTTTGGATATAATAACTGGTTGGGGCAGGCAGAAGATGATGTCCCTCAGTTGCTTGCTTTTATTTCTCATTTTTCAATTCTAGTTTATCAGCAGTGCATATCTTGGCTTGCTCAGAAGTGTGATTCTGTTGGGATTGATGTTTTTGTCAGTGCTCTTCTGGACCTCAGTCCTCAGTAGACAACACTGTAGTAATTTAGTATAATCCTTCACCCTCAGCACTGTGCTGAAGGATACATGAGGAGGATCTTGTAGATCTCTGACTCGGTGGAGGCTAAATTAGAGGCTGCTCAGATCAGTCTCTTTTGCAATTGGAAGCTTTCATTCAAACTTGACTTTAATTAAAATTGAGAATGGCATGGCAAACTTGAAGAGTGGGCCCAAGAGAATAAAATGAAGTTTAATAAGTCAAAATGCAAGGTCCTGCACTTGGATAGGAGTAACCCTAGACATGAGTGCAGACTGGGTGAAGAGTTCATTGTAAGCAGCAGTGCAGAGAAGGACTTGGGGGTCATGCTAGATGAAAAGCTGGATAAGAGCCAGCAATGTATACTCACAGCCCAGAAAGCCAACCACATCCTGGGCTGCATCAGGAGAGGCATGAGCAGCAGGGCTAGAGAGGTGATTCTGCCTCTCTACTCTGTGCTTGTGAGGCCCCACGTGGAGTACTGCATCCAGTTCTGGGCTCCTCAGCATAAAAAAGATGTGGAGCTGTTGGAACGAGTCCAGAGGAGGCCACAAAGATGATTAAAGGACTGGAGAACCTCCCCTATGAGGATAGGCTGAGAGAGTTGGGATTGTTCAGCCTGGAAAAGAGAAGGCTTGGAGGGGATCTTATAGCAGCTTTCCAGTACCTAAAGGGGGATTCTAAGACAGGAGGGGAGAGACTTTTTAAGCGGTCAGACTGTGATAGGACAAGGGGGAATGGCTATAAGCTGAAGGAGGGGAAATTTAGATTAGAGATTTTGAGGAAGTTCTTTACCTGGAGAGTGGTTAGGCACTGGCCCAGGTTGCCCAGAGAGGTTGTGGCTGCCCCATCCCTGTCAGTGTTCAAGGCCAGGCTGGATGCAGCTCTGGGTGACCTGGTCTAGTGATTGGCATCCCTGCTCAGGGCGGGGAGGTTGGAACTAGATGATCTTTAGGGTCCCTTCCAACCTGCCCATTCTATGATTCTATGATAATCTAGGAGTATCCAGGACTGTAACAAAAATGTGCAATCTGACAAAAAGCATTGCTGATGGAAAAACAGAAATCTTTGAAACAAGTAGCATCTCAAGGTAGTATGAAGGAAAGCTCATGTGGAACTTGCCTATTTCATAATTAGCTCAAGCAAACTCTAAAAAGCAAATGAGAAGTGTGACTATTGGAGTGTGTCCTTGTCTTAGTTTAGTTTTTTTTTCTTCCTCCCCTTCAGAGTCTTGCATCAGTGTAGAGCAGTGTGAGCACGTGGTGTCGGAGCTCCAGGACAGCATGCGCAAAGCCATTCATCTGTACCGCATGGTGAGTGACCTCACATGTGGCCTTTGCTACAACAGCTTGGGCTTCACAGCCTGGCACCATCACATGTATGTGCTTGCTGGCTCAAGGTCTTCTCTAAACTGGGTGTTGAGTGACACAAGCTACCTGGTTGTCCACTTGCCTGTATCTTAAGCTTGAGCTGGAGAGGCAGTGCCAAGGTTTAGGACTTTAGGTTGACCTCTAATCCAGTTTTGTATACTCTATATTACCTTCTTTTCCCCCACTCTAGGAAGGAAAAAGGGAATTAACAGAGGGAGAGAGACTTGTGGATTGTAAGTGAAAATGTAAATGACTTGAATGAGAATAACAATAAAACGAAGTTATATATATCCACAAAACCAATACCACACCCAAAGACCCTTTGGATGGCAACTGCATCACCACTGATGCTGTAGCAGAAGGACTCAGCAGCAGACAGGAATCAGGGGCTAGATTCTGGAACTGGATTCAGGAACTCTTGGATTGAGATTGAAGGCAGAACAGACAGAGTCCTGTAACAGCAGAGCTGGACTTCTGATCTTCACAAGGGGAGTTACTAGTCCACTGCCCCAGATGGCTCAGGTGCTCAACCTTCAGAGAGGATGGAGGCCCAAACCTCCTCTTTTTTGTATTTGCTGTTAAATAGGTGCTAAATAGCTTAATCATGTACCTGCCTTGCTTGAGTCTTAGGCCTTATGTAAGAGACCCTTAGGCCCAAGCTTGGTGTCAAAGTTTTAGGGACTAGCCCTCAGTTTTATACTGAATATGACATATATGGCATGGAATACCTTGTTCTGACTCAAACTAGGACAGGCAGGAACTCCTGAGTTCCAATTTTTGGATTTTCCAATGTCTTGCTAGGGTACTTTGAGCAAATGAGTTCACTTTTTAGTCTGTTTAGCCTATCTGTAAACTAAAGTTAACAGTATGCGCTTTTTCAAAGAGGTATTAGGGAATTGGTTAATATTTATACAGTGCTTCAGAGACAGGAAATATTATAGGAGATTTAAGTTTTATTCTTCCCATCTGTTCCCTGTCTTTGATGCCTGGGGAAAGGATTAGCAAATGTGAGATATCATGGGAATCCAGCTGTGAGAGGGAACATGCAACCACTCACTTGTTCCTCCCTCTGCCAGACCAGAGTTAGATGCAGGGCAATATAACAGCTCTTCATTTCCTTGCTCAGCATGGATCTGTCAAGTCTCCTGTAATGAGCATGATCGCAGCACTTGATGAGGGGAGACTGACTGATGTCATCTACTTGGACTTTTGTAAGGGCTTCCATACGGTTCCTAATGACATTCTCATCTCCAAACTGGAGAGATGTGGATTTGATGAGTGGACCGTTCGATGGATAANAGGGGATCTTATAGCAGTTTTCCAGTACCTAAAGGGGGATTCTAAGACAGAAGGGGAGAGACTTTTTAAGTGGTCAGACTGTGTTAGGACAAGGGGGAATGGCTATAAGCTGAAGGAGGGGAAATTTAGATTAGAGATTATGAGGAAGTTCTTTACCTGGAGAGTGGCTAAGCACTGGCCCAGGTTGCCCAGAGAGGTTGTGGCTGCCCCATCCCTGGCAGTGTTCAAGGCCAGGCTGGATGCAGCTCTGGGTGACCTGGTCTAGTGATTGGCATCCCTGCTCGGTGTGGGGAGGTTGGAACTAGCTGATCTTTAGGGTCCCTTCCAACCTGGCCATTCTGTGATTCTATGAAACTTCTGCAGTGTTCTGCTGCCACATGATCCTCTGCAGCTCTGGTCTTAGTGCTTGCATTAGCTCTTTGACCTTGCTCTGTTCCTGTGACCAGCTGCATCTGGCAGACAGGAAGAAAAGGAGTCTGTGGCCCTGCACTGCAGCTGGGAAGCATAGCACCTCCTTAGATATGAGGAGGAACATATATGAGGAACACTACCTGAAAATCACAGAATCACAGAATGTTAGGGGTTGGAAGGGACCTAGAAAGATCATCTAGTCCAACCCCTAGGTGATCCAGAGCAGGATCACCTAGACCAGGTCACACAGGAATGTGTCCAGACAGCTCTGGAATGTCTCAAGACAAGGAGACTCCACAGCCCTCCTGGGCAGCCTGTTCCAGTGCTCTGGCACCTGCACTGGAAAGAAGTTTCTCCTCAGGTTAATACTAAATCTAAAATGTGCTTCCTATCTCTATCCTGTTGAGGTAATGCCTCTGGATCTTCTGTGTCTAGCAGTATTGGATGCAAGCCCTGCTACATGACTAAACTGGTATATTTAATGTTGAAGAAAAGGACACTTGAGTGGTCTACAAATCTTCATGGCTTCACTTCCCTAAAGGGCTGAAACTGCTTACTTGGTGCTCTGCCTACACCCCAATGCATTCCTTTTTTTTTTTTACTTTTCCTCTCTGTTTTCAGGTATTAAATGATACAGAGTATTCTACTGACAAAAATAAAATAGCAGGCCTCCTGACAGAAACATTCTCCTCAATGAAGAAAGAATTGGACTCTCTGAAAGATGAGGAAGAGCATCCAAAGGTTATGGAGGTACTGTCAAAGCCACAAGATGCCACTAGCCTGCTGAATGAGGGATGTGGTGCCAACCTCCCAAGTCCCAAGAGTTTGGGAGATGAGCAGACACTGGCTTTGCTGGAACAGTACTCAGAGCTATTGCTACAAGCTGTGGAGCGACGCATGGACAAAAAACTCTAAGCAGGGTGGCTTGCAGGTGCTTGTGAATACACAAAGAGGAGCACAGAGAGACTGATGCTGTCATCGCACTGGTCTAGGGCTGGTGGGGAGACCTTGATACATTGATTTCCTCAAGCCTCTACCACAAGACTTGCTCTAATTCTTAGCAATGTGCTGGCCACAGTTTTAATATTTTTTTCCCCAATTGTCTTCAACTTTCTGTCTCTAAAAAATGTGTTGAAAGAGGAGTTTGGAGAAATTGCCTTGAAATTTCTTCATAGCCAGGAGGTCATGATGTTTGGCACTTGAAGAAACAAAGGAAAATCCAATTTATCCAAGAAATTCTAAACTGCTGACTAAAAACAAAAGAGTCCAAGTGAAGCCAATTCTTTCTTCTCCAAGGCTTTATGAGAACCAAGAAGCAGACTTTTAATGCATTTATTTATTAATTTATTTTCCTGACTGTTGCTCTATGTCACATTTGTGGCTGTTATCTTTTGTCCTTTAACAAAAACTGTCAATCCTTTTGCCATATCCCAGCGAGATACAATCTCTGTATTATAAACCTCCAACAGGGAGACAGGCTGGAGTGTCTGTGCAATTAATGAACTGTTTTCTGCTTCAATCTTGTCTTGCTATTCTTCCTTTTCCTGCCTTAGTTTTTGTTACCTAGAGTAATCCTGCTGTTGTCATAATGACCCTGTCTGCTTTTCTCTTGTTTCAAGACAGTCCCCACACTGTATTTTATCTGCATTCACCTCTGGGGGAAGGCTCTGCAACCCTTGGACTATGCTTTAGAGATTACTTAATGAATTCACTAGTGATATTTTTCATCTGGAATTTGATGTTATATTGATACTCCAGACTGCATTTTCTGCAGGCATTTTAAAAATGGGATTTAGGTACCAATATGAAAGTTAGTTTCAGCCACCTTTCATGATGAGGAGTTGGATATTGTCATGACTGGGAACTTTGGGTGATGATTCTATGATTGGTTGAGAAGTGACATGGATAAACTGGTTTCCATCTCTTCCAGTGTAACTCTGGATTTGAGAGCTCTTCAGTGCAATGGTTCATCCATGTCATTTGTTCATTTTGCTGTGACAGGAACATGTTTTCTTCTTGCTTTTCTGGGGAAATAGAATATTTACATCCCAAGAAAGCTGGGTTTCTCTTACCTTTCGTAAAGCTATTTCAACTGCCCACAGAAACTGGTTTCCCAGGAACTTCGAGCAAGATATTTTGGAATGTGGTTACCACTGTTTCCCCTGCCCCCAGACTCTGTTTTTCATTAGTTTCATTAATCTTCCCTTCTTGCATTTGTGTGTGCAATACTCTTCTCACCCTGTGGAGATTCTCGAAGCCCATGCTGACTTTTGTTTGTTGTGACTTAAAACTGTCCAGTGATGCATTTTTGGTCAATGATAAGCTAAGAAAAAAAATTTTGAACCAAAATTCTTCAGCACCTTCCCCCTTACTCCCAATCCTTTCCACAGCAGGGACAGAAACACAAAATGCTTTATCTCTTCCTCCATCTCCGGTCTGTCTTGTATTTATTTTAAGGCAGAGCATTGTAATCCCAGTTTATAAAACTAATGCAAGCAACAAGCTTTTGGTGGGAGGGAGACTGCTAGCATCTGTGGAAGTCTCTCAAAGGCAGACAGACTGCATTCCTTGGTTCCACAGGTTACAGGCTTGAAGCAGTTTTCTTTCATTTTGTTGTCCTGCCTGTGATCTCTTTGAAATCCTGTAGCACTCAGAAATTTGGTCTGGTGACTTCTCTGTCCTTGTGTGACTGGAGATCTGCAGTGCAGCCTTTTCTCTACTGGGCTGGTGTAGAATGACCTACCTGTTTCTTCCAGATAACTCTGGGGCTGAATAATCTGCAGTTCTCACTCTCCTCCAAACAGGTTTTCTGGCTTGACACCAGTGCTGTGTGCTTCAGGACTCTGCAGTATTTGAAGCACTTTGACAGCTTTCCAGCTACTTCTGCCTGTAATTTAGCTCTGCCTCATCATGTTTCAGGTGCCCTTGCTAATCTTTCCTTCCATGGGTTTGTACTGAAACTTGAAAAGTGTTTTTTTTTCTAGTCCTGTCTCAACATGGCTCTGTGCTGAATCGGCTGATGTGCTCAATCCCATGGGCTGCTTCTCTTGCACAGCAAGACAGGTTTTGCAAAGGAAGGCAAGCTGAAAACCAGAGAGGAAATTTCTGGAAGTTCCCTTGAGTGAAAAAGGTGTGCTAGAGATGCTCCAAGTGGAATGTATGATGGCAGTCGTGTTAGGTCTGTGATGGAGTTAGTGTGGGTCAAGCTTGCTTTTGAGGTGGTAAGTTCCTTCACTTTCAAACTGTGAACATACGTCCTAGTATACAGGAAATCTCTTGCTGTACTGGGACCACAAGACACTCAGGTAAAATAGCAGTCCCTTCAACCCAGGTATCTTTTGGTACTGACAATAACAGTTTGGTGGTCCTTTATATTACTTCCCTGTGCAATTTATTCCATTTTATTATTTAAACTTTGAGGTAGTGACAAAAAGCATCAGAGATGATACAGAAGAGCCAGTGGTGAGAATGAAATTCCTGTTAAGGTAAAGAGCAACAACTAGTCAAGCTAGCATAGAAATAAAAAAACAAAGCACCTTAGAAATGAGTTGTGTGAAGCAAGTCTGATTTTTAAGCTAATCAGAGTGGGGTTTGCTTCCTGGAATGGATTTTGCTTGCAGTCACAGCCACATACCAAAGGTAAAAATCTGATCAGCATGATGGTATGAAAAGTGTCAGGAAAGTAGATCAGCTGGAGGATGTTTGTGTAGTTTAAATTAGAATAGTATATGTAGGACACTCAGAAAAGCAGAGTAGAGGTAGAGAGGGTCTTGGCCTGAGGAACACCATTTGGCCAATACCTGTGAAAGATGTAATACAGAAAGGCTTCAGGAAAGTAGTTTTAGGACTGAGATGGTGATCTCCAATTGAAGAATGAATTGAAGGGGGTTTGTGTTTAACTATGTCCTACTGGACCTCTTGTTTATGTGTGTGCTGTCCTCTAAGCAACTATGGTAGTCGTGAGCTTGTTGCCTGAGGCTTGGGTGTTATGAATTCAGTAGTAGAAGCCCAGTAAAGGAGATGTTGGTGCCACAAGTTTGTTGCTGTAAGGGCTGAGGGGATAGTGTTGCTCTTCATCATTTGAGATTGATCCAACCGATTATTCCTTGCTAAATTCCTATTGCTGGCAGTAGGAAATATTCCTAAAAAATGTAGTTTACAGAATGAAGAGAGCATAAATGTGTTACATTTTGTTGCACCTTGAGAATATATTTTATCACAGGCTGTCCATTGGGCCAGGCAGAGAAATACTGAATGGGAACTGCCTGGGAAGTGAATAGGCTTCTGGGAGCAGGTAATAAACTTGAGCCTATCCCTCTTATTGGTTTGTGTGGGTGTTATCATAGGCATAACCAGATACCTGTTTTAAGACAAGTTGTTTAACATAAAGCCTGAAAAAAGGATTTGGCCCTACCTATCCTCTTTACATACATACATTTTGTCCCCTCCAACCCTACATTCCTGGTCAAAATGCAAATAGTTGATTTTTTTTTATTATTATTATACTTTTTTTTTCCATCTTGTAAATAGTATTTCTTTGCCTGTGGGACGCTTTGGTTCATTCTTGGGCTATCTTGAACTGGTGCAGTAGGAAGGGCTGCAACCTGAGAGGGCAGGAATCTCTTTTATTTCCTGAGGCAGACAGGTAATGCCTTCCTCCTCCCCATCCCTTGGTAACCCCCAGGAGCTGTGTGTATGGAAGTCTGCATTTCTTCCACCTCCTCTCTCAGGTTGTTCTCTCCTTTCCATGGGACCTCCCAGGTGGTGGTTGGTGCAGGCCTTACAGCAGCTTCCTCCCCAGTCCCACGGTTTGCAGACTTTGTTGTGACTCAGAGGAATTGGGATGTTTCTTCCTAAGAATAGAAACATGCAAGCGTAATGGTTTTTTAAAAAGAATGTGTATATAATTATATATAAGAAAAAAATCAAATACAGGTATTTAAACACCATTGGTAAATTCATGCATGTATATGGTGTCCCCCCTTCCCCCCCTCCCCATGGATGTGTAGCATCCAGGATACTATATGACAGAAACCTCATTAAAATACTAAGGTCTTCTAGCAGCCCCTGGGTGAGCAGGTGTTTCCTTCTCTGGGTACAGCCAGCACATCCCAAGATTTCAGATGATGTCTGTAAGTAATCCAGGGGCAGCTGGGGCTGTATTTGGGTGGGTAACCTGCTGTAGGGCAGCGTTAGGAACAAGCCATGTCCGCTCTGCATGTCTTAACATGTCCCCGAGGCACCAGGCAGGCAACTTCTCACCTCTGTTCTCCAACACTACGCTTTTCCTTCACCCCTTTAAAAAATAAAATAAAATAAAAAAATCCCTCCTTTATTTATAAATGTGTGTTTTTATACTTTTGGCTTTAGGTAAAGTAATCCTTTAAAATGTCTCCTTTTTTAAGTATTTGGGGAAAAAGAATAAAAATAGTTTGTTTTTTTTTTTTGTTTTGGGGTTTGTTTGTTTTGGTTGTTTGTTTTTTTTTCACTGTGAGGCTTCTCCCGGGAGCTGTTTTTAACTCTGTATTCATTTGTACTCCGTGTCTTAAACTGTTTCAATAAAAATGTGATCATTTCTTACTGAGCTGCACGACCTACTCGCTAACGGCCGCCCGGGGGACGTCATGGTCCTGGGCAAGGGGAGGGCAGACAGGGCCCTCCTAGAGGCTATCGTGGTCCTGGGCAAGGAAGGAAGGAAAGTCCTGGGAGGAAGGGAAGGAGGAGGCGGGCGGCACCTCCTCCTCCGGGGCCGGTCTGGGGCCCTCTCCGCTCTACCGCCTGCGACGGCGCGGCCATGGCGGAGGGTGAGGCGCTGCGGAGCATCAGGGGCTGCCTGGCCGCCTTCCCGCAGGAGGCCCGCGGTGAGCGCCGGGCTGGAGGCCCGGAGGGGAGCAAGGGAGGGAGAGGGCGGGGGTTGGAGTGGAGCAGCCGGGAGGGAAGGGCCTAGAAGACTGCGGGGGTGACCCCGCGGGAGCGGTGGGTGCTGGGGCCTGGGCCGCGACTGACGTTCGCTAGAGGCCGCAGCCGGCGCTGGGCGAAGGAGAACTCGATCTTCGGTTGCTCGGCGGCCAGAGTGAGCCACAGCAACCGTAAATGGTACCTGCGTGGGTTGAGCTGGAGCATGGATGCTCCTGCTCTGGTTTCACAGTATCACAGTCTGTCAGGGGTTGGAAGGGACCTAGAAAGATCATCTAGTGCAACCCCCATGCCAGAGCAGGATCACCTAGACCAGGTCACACAGCAATGTGTCCAGGCAGCTCTGCAATGTCTCCAGACAAGAAGACTCCACAGCCTCCTGGGCAGCCTAGTCCAGTGCCCTGGCACCTGCACTAGAAAGAAGTTCTTCCTCATGTTAATACTAAACCTCCTGTGGTCCAGCTTGCTCCCATTCCCTCTTGTCCTAACATTGGATGCCATTGAGCAGAGCCTGGCTCTCTCCTCCTGACACTCATCCTTAACATTAAGGAGGTCTCCTTTCAGTCTCCTCTTGTCCAGGCTGAAGAGACCCAGCTCTCTCAGCCTGTCCTCCTAGGGCAGATGCTCCACTCCTTTCCTGATCTTGGTGGCCCTGTGCTTGACTCTCTCCAGCAGCTCCCTATCCTTCTGGAGCTGAGGGGCCCAGAACTGGAGACAGTATTCCAGGTGAGGCCTCCCCAGGGCAGAGTAGAGGGGAGAATAAGCTCTCTGGATCTGCTGGCTACGCTCCTCTTAATACATCCTAGATTCAGCAGAAAGGCTGCTGAAAAAAGAAAATGAAAGTTGAGAAAACGTCCCTTTTATTTTTCTGTGTATAGAATAACAAAACAAAGCAGTGCTCCAGCTTCTCAAATTCGTCCTGTGTTGTCATCTTCCTATAAAATAGGCATCTACATGTGTCCTTCGTGCCCTGTCTCCTGTGGGCCCACGGCATAGCCATCTGTGGTTTAGTGGCATGGTGGTGATAGGTAGATGATTGGACTTGATGATCTTAGAGGTCTCTTCCAACCTTAATGATTCTGTGGTTATGTGACTGGCAGCAGGAGAGTGGTAGAGCCATGGCCTGTTGTGTCTATCTGGCACTGAAACCCTCCCCAACAGCCTCAGTTTCTGGGGCCAGGGGGACACTGCATGCTTTCAGTTGAGCATCCATGGTGTGGGGTTTGCAGCCTATTACTGTGTTAGCAAAAAGTGCTCCTCTCAGGATGCTGAGTAAAACTGTGTCTTTTGCCTGAACAGAGCTGGGGTGGATGGATTCCATACCCTATCTTGATAGGCCTCTGTCGCCACTGGAGTTTTATCGAGAATGGGTGAGTCCCAATAAACCTTGTATAATTCAGAATGCCATCAACCACTGGCCAGCTTTGAAGAAATGGACATTTGCATATCTCAGGTACGAATGAGCTTTGGAGCAGGACTGGTGGGTCACTATTGGTTGACCTCAGTAAAAGGTTCTTGTTAATTGTTGTTTTAATTTATAAGAGTAGCTCAGATTCCTCTGTGCTTCTGTATGAAGGTGTTCAGTCCTGCCACCATCTCCAAAACCCATGGGGAGATTTCTTCCTACAAACGTACTGTTCTGTCCAGTTCTGATGCTGTCAGGTGGGGGTCACATTGCTGTGCTGTGGCCAGTGCTCCACCAATTGAAGGGAGTGCTTCCCAGTTGAAGTGAGGCTGTAGTGCTGTAAGAACAGATCAGTTTGTTTGTGATTGAGTACACCTTGTTTGTTTGTTTTTTAAAAAGATGAACATTTTAACAATGACTTTTTCATTTCAAAAAAAACCAACCCAACACTTTTTGGAGAGGAGATTCCTGGTTAGACCTAGAATCTGTCAGTTTAAATTTCTCACAGAAATGAGGGCTGTTAGTCTCATGATGTGTGTGTCTGTCAGTTTCTGTCCACCGTTTTTCCTGTCTCTCTTGCTTTTGAGCATATGGCCACCCAGATTTGACTGGGTTGAGTGGTCCCGAGAATATCAAGCTTTGCCCTTGGAAAAGGGCTCTCTGCCTCCATGGAGGGAAAGGTAGCTCCTTTGTGAACTCACTTGTTGGACGGGAGAGAATTCAGAGAGGCAAAAGACACTACAGTTGCCTTAACCACAGGGAGCAGTTGGAGCAGAACTCTCACACCAGAGAGTAGAAAAACTAAAGACATCCATCCATGAAAATCCAGACTTTATGCTGTCCATGAAACGTTGTATTTCAGAGTAACCAGTATCCAATATATGGGCCAATTGTAGGTCTGGCTATAAACCTTCAATTTATTTTGCAGGGAGGTAGTGGGTCCCAAGGTAGTGAGTGTGGCAGTAACACCAAATGGTTATGCAGATGCAGTGTTTCAGGACCGTTTTGTCATGCCAGAGGAGAGACAAATGCCTTTCATGGACTTTTTGGACATTGTGGAGAAGAAAATGACCTCTCCCAACGTATTCTATGTGCAGAAGCAATGCTCAAACCTCACCGAGGAGTTCCCTGAACTTGTCTGTGATGTCCAGCCTGACATGCCATGGATGAGTGAAGCACTTGGTAAACCTTCTATTTCTCCTATATTAAGCAAATATTTTGTATGGAGCTTTAAAACAGTCATGCTAGGTACATGGTGAATGCTTGTTCTGTTTCTGGATGTGACAGCTCAGTTTAGTTTCACCCCTTAGAAAGCAGAAGTGGTAAAATACTTAATAATAGAGTAATCCAAGTTTTGGGTTTGGATTACTCCAGAATCAGTATCCCACTTGTCTGTTGGGAGCATCACAACTGAAGCACGTGGCAACAGTGCCATATTCTATAGCATTTCTTTTGTCTAGTAGCTTTTCTCTGATTTAGAGTCATGTTTTGACTTGGATTCATGCTGGTGCTACCAAAACTGGCATAATAGATGAGTGAAACAACACATAGCCCCTGCCCCTTTGGTAAAATTACAGATGTTTGTTTCTAGATAAAGACTGTTCAGTTTCAAGTGTTTTCTATTTTACGGCATCTATGTTACAGCATTTCTATCTTTCCTTCAAATACCAAAGAAAATGATTTACTGTGATCATAGAATCACAGAAAGTTTTGGGTTGGAAGGGACCAGTGAGCGCAGACATCCTGATCAACTAGATCAGATTGCTCAGAGCCCCAAACAACCTGACTGTGAATGTTTCCAGGGTTGGGGCATCCACCACCTCTCTAGGCAACCTATGCCAGTGTTTCACCACTCTCACTGTAAGTAATTTCTTCTTTATAGCCGCTCTAAATCTCCTTCTTTTAGTTTAAAACCATTAACCCTTGTCCTATTGCAACAGGCTGTACTAAAAAAGACTGTCCCCATCTTTCTTACGGGCCCCTTTAAGTCCTGAAAGGCTGCAGTAAGGTCTCCTTGGAGCTGCCTTTTCTCCAGGTTGAACAATCCCAATCCTCTCAGCGTTTCTTCACAGGAGAAGCATAGGAGAAGGTGAATCTCACCTTTGTTTTGCAAGTGTATGTGGGCATGCTGTACTTTCTCCATGAGCCCAAATCTTAGAGATTCAGTGTGGAAACAAAGGTTTGTAGCCATTGATTTGGGGATGGATAATACTGTGTCATTGTCTGATGGGCACTACAGTGGCTTCCAGTGTAGAAGGAGGTTGCTGTTGCTCACAGAGTGCTATTGGCCATGAAACCTTTCATAGTCATGAAGGAAGTTAAAGGACAGAGTTTGGCAGAAATGAGCAGAAAATTGTTTAAAATGCTTTTAAACATAACACTTCAAATTGTTATTTTTGTTGACAACGTTCCTCCATTCCCTACCCATACAGGGAAGAAGCCTGATGCTGTGAATTTCTGGCTTGGGGAATCAGCTGCTGTGACGTCTTGTAAGTATTGTATGGCACTGTAAGTCTCTGCAGCCTCTTGCTGCTGTGCCTGTGGGTGCACCTACCTGGCATTGTGTCAGGCAAGGCACTCACAATCTACTTCACTGAATACATTTGCTACAATCTTATACTTGTTATTTTTCACTGGCACTGGCTGCAAGAGGGGGAAGCAGCCTGATAACAAAGTGATACTTCCAGTTTTCTGTATTTTCTGGTGTAGAGAAGGAAATAACACCTATTTTCTCTCTATCTCCACATCTCTTTTCTTCTCAATCCTAGTACACAAGGATCATTATGAGAACTTGTACTGTGTGATATCTGGAGAGAAACATTTTCTGCTGCA
The DNA here is from genome assembly GCA_013396975.1 of Bucco capensis. NCBI lineage: Eukaryota > Metazoa > Chordata > Aves > Piciformes > Bucconidae > Bucco > Bucco capensis. The sequence goes on from VWZO01003322.1 coordinate 48,624, forward strand.
TCCACCGACTGACCGTCCCTTCATCCCATATGGTACATGATTTACTGTGTCTGGAAGTTGGAAGGAGGAGAGACAAAACTATTGAAAGAGAAGGAAAAAGAAGCAGAGATAATGTTTTGACATTCATGCAGTGTTGCATTTTCCAGCGTGAACAGAAATCTCTTTTCTTTCTTGCTGCAGGTAGTTTGTGATACAAAGATTATTCTGAGGTTTTCCACACCTGTAAAGTTAACAGGTTCATTGATACTTGTGGCAGTCACTTAAACTTTGGAATATTTAAATTATTTAAGTAGCTTGTCAGTATTGTAACACACCATCTTTGATGTTTAAGAGGTTTGGATTCCTTTCTTTAGGAAAAAGGCCAGGAAGATGAAAAATAAATTGTAATTGAATGAAATATTCGAGGTACTAACTGAATCTCTGAAAACTGGAGAAATGAAACAAAGAGATTTTTTTTTGCAGCATTACTTTGCATTGCCTGTGTTCTGTTTCTTTATGTTGCTTTCCTGTGTGCAGAGTTTGTTATATTGCAGTTTTCTAGAAGATGGGCAGCTTAACTTTATGCCTTATAAAAGAAGACTTTATTTTCCCATTTCTTGAGTTTTGGGGAGAATAATTCCTGTGAAGAAAGAAGGTTGGAATTCCAAACAGGAAAGCAGTTCAGTATTGACTGGCTTAAAAAAAAATAAGCAGCTGGATAAAATTTGAACTGGACAAAGGGAAGGATGGTCAGGACAGCAAGTTGAAAATGGTTTTGCCCTAATTTTTCTTTTACTTGGTGAAAGTGTGACATGCCCTGCATTAGTTTCTCTGAGTACTACTCTGAGTTGTGTCATTTAATTTTTTCTGTGGTTCCAGAGCTCTATCAGCCAGCAACCTACCAGGTATCAGAAGATGGCTCATTTGAAATTGTGGATGAGAAGAATGCAGATAAGGTAAAAAGTATATAATGCAGGGCAATACAGTAAAGATAGTTGTGGGCACTGCTGAGCACTCAAACTGAGCATATTGTTTGCTATTTAGAAATCCTTCATTACTGGAAAGAGACTACTCAGCTATTTCACTTGTATTTTACTATTTGCAAAGGATACCCAGCTTCCGGAAAAGTTTATTTACTGCATGCATGAAATCATTGATATTATATCTTCCTTGTCTTTCTTGCACCAAACTTAATAGGTGCAGTAAAGGACATTTCAATGACTCAGTGTGTTGATTTCATTAAGACTAAAAAAGACTTCTCTACATTCACTTTCTTTTGCCACGCCACTCAGGGCTAGATTTTGCTCTACAGCTGTATCACCCAGTGCAGTAAAACACATCTATCTCAATGAATAATTTGGGGTTTTGGTTTGTGGTTTTTTTTTTCCTTGGTAGTAACAATATTTATTTGATTAGAATGTGTAGATCTGGAGGCACTTCCCAAAAACTCGGTAGCCTTTTGTACCTAATCTTTCCCATTTTGCCTCTGCAGTGTATGACTAATGCTACAGCTGAACTTGAGTTGCAGCTTTTACTGTTTCCAGAGTGGTACTTGGTGGAATTTTTTGCTAGGGTCAGTACCATATACATACTCTTTTGCTTTTAGGTGCCCTGGATTCCCCTGGATCCCTTGAACCCAAATCTGGAACTGTACCCAGAGTATGCTCAGGCAAAACCTCTGCAGTGTACAGTGAAAGCTGGTGAGGTGTTATACCTGCCTTCTCTCTGGTTCCATCATGTTCAGCAATCACATGGCTGTATAGCAGGTAAAATACATGGTATTTCCAGAGATTATAGAATCATAGCATGGTTTGGATTGGGAATGACCTTCAAGATCATCTAGTTCCAAGCCCTCTGCCATGGGCAGGATTACCATCCACTAAATCAAGTTGCTCAAAGGCCCATCCAGCCTGGCCTTGAATACTTTCTCTGAGCAACTTGTTGCAGTGACTCACCACTCTTGCAGTAAAGAGTTTCATCATAATAGCTAATGCAGATCTCCCCTCCTTCAGTTTAAAACCATTACCCTCATCCTATCACTACACTCCCTGATAGAATCCCTCCCCATCTTTCCTGTAGGCCCTCTTTAAGTACTGGAAGGCTGCAGTAGGTCTTCCTGGAGCCTTCTCTTCTCCAGGCTGAACAACTCCAACTCTGTCAGCCTGTTGTCTTAGGGAAGGTGCTCCAAGCCCCTGGTAAATATGTTTTATGAACTGTGGTGGGTGTGCAGCTCCATATGCAGGACAACCAGGTGATCAGAGCCAGTCAGCATGGCTTTATGAAGGGCAGGGTCTGTTTAACAAACCTCATCTCCTTCTATGACTGGGTGACCCGCTTACTGGATGAAGGAAAGGCTGTGGATGTTACCTATCTCAGTTTTAGCAAAGCATTTGACACAGTTGCCCACAGCATTCTCCTAAAGAAATTAACTGCTCTTGGCTTGGATGGGCGTACACTTCGTTGGGTTAAAAACTGGATAGATGGCTGAGTCCAAAGAGTTGTGACCAACGAAGTGAAATCCAGTTGGCANTGATGATCTCCATGGTCTCTTCTAGCTGTAACTGTTCTGTGATTCTATGATTCTATATACTACAGCAAAGTATAACTGGGACCAGAAGTCCTTTGAAGATCATCTACCTCTCCTCAGGAGGAAATAGCAATCTTGGCAGATGCCATAGGGCTACCTCCTTGAAGTCAGTTTTGCTTGTAATTCATAGCATTGTTAGGAATGCTAGGGATGTAGCAGAAGAAAAAGTCTTTCTAATTGTCAAGTCTGGAGAAGATTCAGTGATTGTGATCCAGTTTCTGTTCATGACATGGAGCTAAGCCTGCTAACAGCAAATTGCTCATCTATGTACTTTTCACAGAGAAACTGTGTTGTGTGTGCAAAAAAAAAAGGATCTGGGTGAAGAAAAGGAAACCAGAAAGTGTATTGAGTTTTAGGCATGGATTGTAGACACAACATGGAAGATAGTCTGTTGTCATGTGAGCTGGAATCTGCTCCAGTCCAGTCTCTTATCTTTCTAATAATCCTATGCTTTTGTTACTCTACCCCTGAATTTACCAAAAGCAATCTCTTTCTTTGTAGGTCTTACCATCATCCTGTTTTTTTTTTCCCCACCCTCACCAGGAGTGTTGCAGGATTTCAAGCATTGCTCATTTGGTGCAGGTGGAGGGGTGGGGATGGTGCTCATTGTTACCATTAAGTCATGTGTAAGTTTTGCAAGGTTTGAGGTAGAGTTTTTTTGCTGTCCTTTCCGTGGAATAATCCTGACTGCCTAGGAAGAGTAAATAAGGTATTTTGAACAACTTAACTTTAGTATTTTTGTAACACTGCAAATATTGCATGCCTTCCCCCCCCTCCCCCCAATATTTGTGATAAAAAAGACAAGGTAGCAGTGAGACAGTATTTCTGACTCTCTTTTCCCAGGACTGCTGTATCACTCCTTAAAGATTTTTTAGGATTGATTTTTTTCAGAAGAAGTAGAGTTATTTCCAGTGTCAAGCTCTTGGCTACTTTGTTTGTCTAGCAGAAATGCTAAAGAGTTGATGAGTTTATTTGGCCTTTAGTCTGTTAACTGCACTACAGTCTGTGCACTCTTGAAAAATCAATATTTGATTCTGGTCCAGAGAATGTCTGAAGCTAGAGTATATCCTCCTCCAAGAACTATTGGTACAATGTTATGCTGCCTGGCTTATTTTTTCTAGGAGTTGTACACCAAAATGAAAATGAGATGCAGAGTTAAAGCACCATGTAAACATTTTGCCAGCTGCTGCTTCAAGGAACCCTCAGTATAGAGTCTGAGAAAGAGTTGGTTTGGGTTAAGACAGAGTTGTATTGGCAGCACTATTTAAGAACTCTAATGTTTGCTTATATTATTTTTGGCTGCAGCCAAATATTTGCTCATTTCAAAGTTCAGTCAGTAATGAGAAGATGCCTCTACTAGCTGAACTCTGTAAAACAGTCTATGAACACCTTGGTAAATCATTACATTCTAGCCTTAGAAATATTTGTCTTTTTCCTTGTTTCCTCAGTGAATTATTGGTATGACATGGACTATGACCTTAAGTACAGCTATTATCAACTACTAGATTGTCTCACAAAAGCTGTGGAAGTGTGATAGCAGAGATGGGAGACTCAAACTTGTGATCTCTCTCTGATGTGGTACAATCATCAGCATCTGTGACTGGAGTAGGAATATGATTCAAGTGAAAAGAACTGAACATAAAGTTGTCATCAACAGCATCTGTCAAACAGCTCATGGCCATTTTGCTTGAATTCAGAGTCCAGACCAATTGGCCAGATGTTTTGTAAGTAGAAGGTATGATAGTCATGGTTTTAGCTCTTTGTGTGTTGCCTCAGCGATGGTGAGCAAAAGAAAATTTGAAGGGAGGCAATCCAGCTACTGGAAATCCAAACCAGAAGCAGCCACTGTTCAGATCTACAGATTGTTTTCATAACAACCCAAGTGGACAAAGAAGACTCTGCTCTGCCACCCATGTGTGCATCAGGCTGCATCAGACCAAGACATGCCTTCTGCTTAGGGCAAAAGTCCTGCCCAGTTGTCATTTACTAAGTTCAGAGGCTGTGGTGTTTTGATGGGGAGAGATTATAACTTTTTCAATAAAAGGTCAGTTTAAAAGCTTATTTCTGTACTAATTTCAGACTTCTTGAAATGATGCAATGACTGGAGGACATCTAGGAAGACATGAAAAAGTCTATGCTGGCTTTTTTCCATGTTAAGCTACTTGTTTTTACTGCTGTATTTAAGTATAGCTGCACTCTCTTACATGCTGAGTGCTGATTTTAGAGTTGCCTTGCCAGATCTACAGTCAATCTGCACATCTGTGTCTGGTTGCACGATTTTGAAGCTTGTAGGCTCATTGATTCATTCTTTTGCCAATGCCCAGTCAGGTGAGTTGTGTAGACCGGGAACCTATTTCTTCAGCTTTAATTCCCTTTTGTATTTCCACAGAATGGGATGAGACTGTTCACACGTCTGAGACCCACTGGATAGGATTTAGAAGGCAATTAAATACACAAATATTGCAAAAATGTGGTATTGTTGTTCATGAGAAACCAAAGTTGGTGTTTAGTGTTAAATCTTAAAAGCAAGCTGAACACTTTTCTCTGGGTTTGGCTGGAAGAGTATCCGATATATATGAAAAGCAAAGATGCAGATGGATATATTTAGGATAAACTTTGAGTAGGTGGTACACAGATTGTTTTGTTTCACAGAATCCTCTGAATTGTTTTTGCTCTGATAATCCTACCTTGAGTTTTCTGCCATCAAAAATCAAATTAAATTACGTGATCAGCTTTCAGCCTTGAGGGTACTTCAGAATTAATCAGAGTTGAATAAGTGCAGATACCCTTTAGACAAGATTGATTGTTGTGAACTGAGCTGGTGTCATATGGTATGGAATAGCCCTTTGGTCAGTTTGGGTCAGCTGTCTCAGTTGTGTCCCCTCCCAGGATCTTGTCCATCCCATCTCCTTGGTGCTGTGCCAGCCTTGCACCAGTCACAACATCCCAGGTTATCTTCAACCCAAGGCACAGCGGTTCTGAAAACTACTGTGGGCACATTAACTCCATCTCAGCCAAACCCAATACATGAACAAAACTAAAATCATTCTTTTACTTTATCTGTTCATTTCCCATACAAACTATACCACCCACACAGATTTTTTTTCTGCTACATGAAGAAAGGAAAAAAGAGGAAAAAAGTAAGGCACTCACCAACAGAGATATTTTTCTATGACCTACCTACAGGTTACAGCCTGAAGTTGGATCTTATTCAACTCTGATTAATTCTGAAGTACCCTCAAGGCTGAAAGCTGATCACATAATTTAATTTGATTTTTGATGGCAGAAAACTCAAGGTAGGATTATCAGAGCAAAAACAATTCAGAGGATTCTGTGAAACAAAACAATCTGTGTACCACCTACTCAAAGTTTATCCTAAATATATCCATCTGCATCTTTGCTTTTCATATATATCGGATACTCTTTCAGCCAAACCCAGAGAAAAGTGTTCACCTTGCTTTTAAGAGGCTTAATAACATGAAGTGCAAAGAATAAAATGACATAACATGCATTCCCTGTGCCTTGGCAAAGGTTCCCAAGCCAGTTCTCCAGTCCAATCCAGACTTCCCTGCAATCAGAGGGAAAGGAGATGTGAATATCTCTTTTTGTCACTTGGGGTTTTAAATAATCAAAAGTAAGACCGGAACAAAGAAGACAGCTTGGGTCTGTGCAAGATCTAGTTGGGGATGTCCCTGCCTACTGCAGGGGGGTTGGACTAGATGACCTCCAGACGTCCCTTCCAACCCAAACCATTCTAGGATTCAAGTGGATGATGTTCCGGCACAAGCCCTGAGCTACTGGGCTTCTCTGAACTACGTCTCCCAGCAGCCACTGCTTGCCAACTGAAGGAAGCAGTGACGGCGATTCCTCCTGGACGGTGGGGAGAGATTTTAAGCCTGAGAAGCAGCGGGGTCGTGGCGATCCTGTTTTCACGCAGCTCCAGGCAGCCCCGTGTCCCAGCAGCCGAGAGGACACCTCCGTCCCGCAACAGAGGCGGGATGGCGGTGCGGGTGCAGGTGTTGCCTTCGCCCAGGTGCCTGTTCGATGAGCCCGTGCAGATCCGTGTGGAGGGTCTCCAGCCGCAGCAGGCCGTCACCCTCCGAGCCAGCCTAGTGGACGAGAGCGGGGAGCTCTTCCAAGCCCACGCTTGCTACAGAGCCGGGAGCAGCGGAGAGCTCGATCTGAGCCGCTCCCCAGCGCTGGGGGGTAGCTATTTGGGAGTGGAGCCGATGGGGCTGCTCTGGTCTCTGCAGTCTAAAGCGCCCTATAAGCGGCTAGCAAAGAGGAACGTCCTGACCCCTTTCTGCGTGGACTTGGAAGTGTACGAGGGCCACGGGGACATGAGGCACTTACTGGGAAAATGCACCAATGAACGATGGTTTTTAGGAGAGGGAGTGAAGAGGATTTCAGTCAGAGAAGGTCGTCTGAAAGCAACCCTCTTCCTCCCTCCTGGTGAGTTTTAATTCCGTTCTAGTTTTCCAGGTGTGACTTACACCATGTGTTGTGCCCTGTGGCCCGTGGCTGCACTTGACAACCCAGAGCAAAGGCTCAGCTAAGGGTTCCCTGAGCCTGTGTGTGGTCCAGCTACTTGGATCCGCACAGCAGAGCAAGGAGGAGCAGGTGTTGCCCAGGTGGGTCAAGTGCCAAGGTGAGGAGGTACAGGGAGGGCAGAGAGGTAACATGAGCTGTCTCCTGCTTGTTACAGCTGAGGCAGGTCAGGATCTCTCCTGTGCTGAGAGCTCTGAGGAAAAGTGTGTTTGTTTCTGTTATAGTCAAAGAGACTGAAATCAAGTTTTATGATTTTACTGAGAAGGCAAATTAGCAAGGCAGCGCGCTGGGCGAACAGAGGAACAGCCTGGCAGCGTGTCCCTCCTCCTCCCCCCAAGTTCTCAAATTGATATTACTAACACCTGGCTTTTATACTATTCATGGCTTCGTTTCTTCTTCTGTGTTCCCACAGTTCCGATTCTGCTTCTCGACTCTCCTCCGTATTCCCGCGGTCTTGCTGAATAGCGGCATTCTTAAAATATAACATTTTACCAAAAGTTACAACACTAGCTTCCTAATAACAAAGTAAATTTCAGTGAAATTCTTAACAAAGCGTATTTTAGTGAAGCAAGTGAAACAACCTTGAAACATGACTATCATAAATAGAGTATCTCTATCTCTAAACTACAACCGGACATTCACTTAACCAAAACAAGTCTGTTACTTAACAAAGCGAGCATTTACAATAAGCTTTTCTTTCCACAAACCTTGCATAATAGGCTATTATCTCAAACACCCGGCTTAGCAGATAGGGAGGTTTTACAGAGATTCTACAAAAATAAGTCTATAGAAATACAAAGGAAAAAGCTACACAAATATTTTACAACTTACTCATTTGATGAGCAAATTGCGTAAGTCATCTATTACAGTTTCTTTGTACTTCTATTTAGCTGACAGGACAAAGAGGCCCCCTGGATTTTGGCACAGTTGTGAGGCATGACAGCTTGACTGTGGAGTGAGGAATGATGAGGCTTGGTGAGCACTGGACTCAGACTGCAGCCAGGCCTGGCTGCTCCAGCAGCTGCCATGGATCTTCTTGGAGGCTCTGGACTTGTCTCTCTGTCTCTCTCTTTGGCTAAGGAAAAGCCAAAAAAGAAGTCTCTACCTGGTTGAGCAGCTTTACTGCACAGGATAATTAGGGAGATGGGAGACAAATGAGACAAGCAAGGTCTTGAACTAAACAGGCATTTTATTCCACAGAGAGACAGTGCTGAGACTGGATCCTGTGTAAAGCTGCTCTGAGCCCCGAACTGTTTATGTTCCTTGAGGAGTACCTAAACATGAATATCTTGCTCTATAATGAATAAAAAGTCTCTTGTATCTGCTGTGACACTACATTTTGTTAGGGGATGTCTGGCTGTAAGAATGGGCACAGCAGCAACAGGAAAGGAAGGTCCCTATGGCTACAGGAGGAGCCTAGAGGTAGTTACCCTGATTATACTGAAGCCTGAATTGGCACAGATCAGTGCTGGCATTTTTGGGTGCATTTCATAACCCAAATATTTTCTCCCTGAAAAACTGCTAGTGCAGATGCTAAAAAGGCTAAGGAAGTGTGGCTCATGCAGCAATACTGTTTGCTCATCCACAATGGTCTGAGAACATCTAGGCCAATGTCAGCTGAAACTTGTGGGACAAGGATGCCCAACATGTGAACTTCCTATAATGAGTTCCTCAGAGAGAGAAGAAATAGTCAAATTAGTGTCCTTATAGTGAACATATGTGTGCCTGAGAATGACAACCTCCACTTCAGAGGATAATTTCCTTCTGATCTCTACTGTCCTGATGTTGTGCTGAGGGGTCACTTGTGAAAGGACAACTGTAGGAACTCTTCTCATGGCTTATATTTAGGAAGGACATGGAGATGCTGGAGAGGGTGCAGAGAAGGGCAACTAGACTTAGCAGGGGGCTGGAGAACAGGCCTGATGAGGAGAGGCCTGTTTAGCCTGGAGAAGAGGAGGCTAAGGGGAGACCTTATTGCTCTCTTTAACTATCTGAAAGGAGGTTGTAGAGGGGCAGGTGTTGGCTTCGTCTTCCTTGTGACTAGCACTAGGACTAGAGGGAATGGGTTCAAATTGTGCCAGGGCAGGTTTAGGTTAGATATTAGGAAAAATTTCTTGACTGAAAGAGTGGTGTAGTGTTATAACAGGCTGCCCAGGGAGGTGGTGGAGTTTAAAACCTGGAGGTTTTCAAGAAATGGGTAGATGTGGCACTTTGGGAGATAGTTTAGGGATAGCACTAGTGTATGTAGGGCTATCAGTTGGACTTGATGATCTTGAAGATCCTTTCCAACCATGATGATTCTGTATGTTCTCCTGTCCTTGTAGGACGTGGTCCATTCCCTGGACTTATTGATTTGTATGGATCTGGTGGAGGTCTTGTTGAATACAGAGCAAGTCTCCTGGCTAGCAGAGGCTTCGTGACTCTGGCTCTTGCTTACATGGCCTTTGAAGATCTCCCTGCTATGCCAGAGATTCTTGAACTGGCCTATTTTGAGGAAGCTGTGAACTTTCTGCGGAAGCAGCAGCAGGTAAGAGACAAATGATGATGCTCTTCCTGTTGGAAACTATGTTCCAGTTTTCTGATTGGAATGCTATATGTTACTGAATGCAACTAAGTCTCTGAGATGTTAGGAGGAGACAGCTTAAGTTGATTTACAGTTATTGGGCTTACTCAGCCTCAGGTGTAATGAATCTTGTGTGTTCCAAGACAAATAACAGGTCAACTGTAGGAGAGTATCAAAAACCAATGTCATGAAAGAAAAGCAATGCAAGTAAACCTGTGAAAAAGTGGTTTTCCAAAGGGGACCTTGAGGAGAGGAAGACCAAGGGGATTTGGAGACAGAAGCAGTAAAAGATACAATAATAAGAGCAAGTGTCTCAGCAGGATGTGGAGGGAGCAAAAGAGACTTTGTCTGTAGAGGTCACCAGGAAGAAAAGGTGTTACAGGAGGAGAAATATTGAGGAGCTGTAGAATTCAGTCACTCTTGTGGAGGCTCAGCAAAGGGATAGATATGGGAGTGATATAACCTGAACAGAGAGAGGGAGGAGATAAAACATGGGTGGCACTAAGTTGGATGAGTGAGGAAACAGAACTGGATACATTGTATCAGCCCAGGAAATGAGGAGTAGTTGATAATGGTTGTTTTAATAACTGTGTTTCAGGTGAAAAATACTGGGATTGGCGTTTTGGGCTTGTCTAAAGGAGCTGATCTAGCCCTTTCCATGGCCACGTTTCTGCCTGGCATCAAGGCAGCTGTCAGCATATCTGGAAGTAGTTTTAATTCCTTCATTCCTCTGCGGGGTGAAGGCTTCACTATTCCTCCCCACCCATATGATTTGGAGAGGATGAAGACCAGTGATGAGTCTGGCCTCATAGATTTTTCAGATGTTCTAGATGATCACAGGGACCCAGCAACTTGGGTTTGTCGCATTCCCTTGGAGAGGTCCTTGGCCAAATTCCTCTTCCTGTGTGGGCAGGATGACAGGAACTGGAAAAGTGATCTCTATTGCCGGGATGCTGTTCAGCACCTTCAGCAGCATGGACGGGAAGCAGAGTTTTGCTCCTATTCTGGAGCAGGGCACCTCTTGGAGCCACCATACTTGCCTCTGTGCCAGGCTTCGATCCACAAAGTGCTTGGGATGTTTGTGTGTTGGGGAGGGCAATGGAGGGAGCATGCCAAAGCCCAGGAAGATGCGTGGCACAGGATACAGGCCTTTTTCTGGCAACACTTGATGGACTCCGACATCCCTAAGAGCAAGCTGTAGTGGAAACTGTCCAAGATGCTAACCAGGGTTCGTATATCTGCTCTCACTGAAACTTGGAAGCTCATTGAAAGTTTCCTGACCTTGCCTTCCTCTAAACTCCACTGTTGCACTGTTGTTTGTTTTCACTTCCCCCCAGATTTTCCATTTTTCAGTTGAGTTGTAGTTGTCTTCTAGCCCCAGCTGCACTGTGGATTAACATCATCTCATCTGCTTGTGTGCTGTAGTCATCTGAAACAAACCCAGCATCCCATCATGCAGATCGTGTTTGTACTGAGCTGTCTTTTCCCTCAGTCTCCAGCCATCTCCTTTGGTAGCAGGCAATACCCACCAAGGAGGAGTTTTCACTGAATTGTTTACTCTTGCACCTTTAACTAATCCAGATGCAGACAGCACTTTTGTGGGACAGCACATCAATGCACTCACCTTTCCTCTTGGTATAATCATTTTCTCACTTTTCTTAGTAAAAAGATTACAGCACTTCTGATCTCAACAAAGTAAAGAGGCACTCTTCTGACTTACTCTTAAGTGCTGTGATAACATTATTTTTCTAGTACCTCAAAAACCAGAAGTGAATCTTACTCAGGTTACACTGCTTGTATCTCCTGATGACTCTGGATAAGCTACCTATTCGGGTAAAGTTTCCACTGCACTACTCAATAAATACAATATTGTATGATGTGTGCATGTACAGTTACTTGAAATTATCTGAATGAAGCCTTTGAGAGTCTTTATGCCTTTAAGTACACAGGCAGCAATCCTGGTAGTAGTCACAAGCCATTGCTTCACCTGGCTGAAGGGTTTATATACAGAATCATCAAGGTTGGAAGAGACCTCTAAGATCATCAAGTCCAACCATCTACCTATCTATCACTATGATGCTGCTAAACCATGTCCCTAAGTACAACATCCATACGTTCCTTAAACACCTGTACAGAAGTCCTTACCTCCTGTTGGTAAGAGGAGCATTGGAATTTGCCATAGGGGTCTACACACTGCTCAGAGGGGGTGATATAGAAGTGCCTTAGCATCTAAGCACCAGAAGTACCTGCTTTTGAATGTTGGAAGTCAGTATTCCCCCCATTTTACTGAGGTCCAAACTTGCCAAGGACAGTTGTGATTACCTTGTGCATTTGTGGGGGAGTGACAAAGAGCAGCTTGCTGGCATTTTCTAGATATCAAATGGCATCAATTGAGCAAATTTTGCTTCCTGGAGCAGTCAAGACTCCCATTCTCCCACAGAAGTCAGCAGGCATTGTAGGTCTCTGCCTTTGCTGAAACAACAAAAATCTTGCCTTTGAGAGACCACAAGTCATAGAATCATAGAATCATGGATTCATAGAATGGCCAGGTTGGAAGGGACCTAAAAGATCAGCTAGTTCCAACCCTCCTAGGAGCCATGGGCAGGGATGCCAATCACTAGACCAGGTTGCCCAGGGCCACATCCAGCCTGGCCTTGAACANGTTACTCCTACCCAGATGCAGTACCTTACATTTAGACTTAATAAACTTAATTTGATTCTCTTGGGCCCACTCTTCAAGTTTATCCAGATCCCTCTGGATGGCATCCCACCCTTCTGGCATATAAGCCACACCACTCAGCTTCATGTCATCCGCAAACTTGCTGAGGGTGCACTCAATACCCATGTCTAGGTCATTAATGAAGATGTTGAAGAGCACTGGTCCCAGGACAGAGCCCTGAGGGACCCCACTCATCACTGCTCTCCACCTGGACAAAGAGCCATTGACCACAACTCTCTGGTTGCATCTTTCCAGCCCTGAGCAGCACTAGTGCCACATACAAACAGGAAGGCATGCCAGCCAACCCAGTTGTACTGGGAATTGGTTTTAGATCATCTGGTCTTCTAAAATTAAACTCCAATTTGAGACTTATCTTCAGGGATAGAAACTGGGAATTGAAGAAAGACTCATATCAAGTAATTGAAAATGGCCTAACTTCAGTTGAAAGGCTGCTCTTGAGCACATCCTTCAATTTTGCTGAAGACTTTGATTACTTAACATTTCTTCTGCTGAAGAGGTGATTTAGACAAACGGGTATAAAGCCATGTCTTTTTTCAAGTTAGTGGTAAAAATTCTACTAATTGCAGCCTGTAGAGTCAGAAGGCTTTATATAATTTCTCCAGGCTTACAAAGTACAGGCAGCATTTTTCAAGAAGAATGTGAAAGTTATTATTTAATTAAAGGTAATTGACCTTTAGCTGCAAAAGAGGGCCTATGCCAAGCACAACTGATAAAACTAATAGGAATTGGATGGGGAAATTGTAATCCACTTGTAATTGAAAAGTGCTTCAGATAGAACTGAGTATCAGTTTTAAGGACTAGCTTGAACTGAAAGATCTTGGCTTAATGCTTACATCAGTCATCCTTTTGTTTAGCACTGTTACAAGAGTGAGAAAAGCTTGTGACAAGTCTCTTGAGAAGCTGAGAAGCAGTCTCCCCACAAGTAAGCTGCTCTGAACACATTTATTATCAGGGAACAGTACATCTCGCAGTGCTCTTTTGGGGTAGGATGATTTCCTTAGCTAATTTGGAGTCAGGCAATCATAGAGTTTGCTGGTTTGCATTCTTAACAGTTTCCTTCTTTGTTCTGGTTCGACTTGTGGTGTCTCTATATGGAAAGGAAACTGCCCCAAAAGGAAGAGAACTGGTGTGAAAAAGCATGTCCTTGAGTGGAACATCTCTAAACTCTAGCCTTACTCCTCAGACCCCACGAATCTCAGATAATCTGGGTGAAGGTGATCTGAGCTATATGAAGCATATATAGCTTATTATTTAAAGTAGGTGTCCCTGAAGCAGGCCACAGGCTGTTTGCACACTGTGAGACCTTTGAACACAGCTTATCCTTTTCATGGTGGACTTTCTGTGTCACAGTTCAGAAACATTTGGGCACTTCATGGAGCAATGCCCTTTGTGCTTCCTGAAAAAAGCTTGTGGGGTTCTTTCCCCATACTTTGCCATATGTGTTGTTAAAGCTGTGTATAGCTGAGGAAGAAAGAAGTTCTTGATCAGGAAGAAAGAAGTTCTTGATCTTCCTTTCTGGAGACCTAGAAGTACTTTACATGTTTTGCTGGTGGAGGGGAGCACTCTCAGCCACATGTAAGGTCAAGACCAGAAGGCCATATGGTAACACTGGCAATGAGGAAAGCAAACATGAGCAAAGCAGAGGATATTTTCCTTAACACACACCATAATTTGCTTCTTGTGTTGGTTAGGAGTTTTTCCTTACCTATTCTCACTATAAGTGAGTTTACATCTCTTTAAATGTAACCTTGAAAAGCCTAACAGACTGTATTTCCCAAGTGTGACATGAGACTTCCAAATATAAACTAAATGGACTTATCAAACTTTTCTGTAGGAAGAAATTATAAATCAATGATGGGTAATGATGTAAATGGTGTGGAATTAGGGGTAGAATGTCATAGTTTTAAGTCAGAACCAGGTACAAGATGACATATATGTCATATTCAGTGTCAAACTGAGGGCTAGTCCCTGAAACTTTAACACTGAGCTTGGACCTTAGGGTCTCTTCCATAAAGCCTAAGACCCAAGCAAGGCAGGTGCATCATTAAGCTATTTAGCACCTAATTAACAGCAAATACAAAAAAGGAGAGTTTTGGACCTTCACATTCCTTAAAGGTTGAACACCTGAGCTATCTGGGGTGGTGGGCTGGTAACTCTCCTTGTGAAGATCAGAAGCCTAGCTCTGCTGCAACAGGGATTTAATCTCTATGCCTTTATTCTTTCAGGGCAACATATGTGATGCTGATATTCTTGGAGACAGGAATTTCTAGATGAGGTGTGCATAAAAGGAATAATCTTCAGTTTGGGGCATCAAAATAGGTTTTAAATAGGCTGCTGAATTAACCGTACAATGATCATGTAGCATTTAAAAGTCAGGAGCAAGCTGATGACTTTGTGTGTGCAACGCCATAGTCCAACAGCATTTAGGATTTTCCCTTTACTTGTGACAGAAATGGCAATGTTTCAAGGAGGAAAAAATAATTGGTTTTTATATCTTTCTCTCTTGACAGAAACCTAATTGTTACAAGCGGATATCACCTCTCAGTAAACCCTCCCTTAAATCCTCACCATGTGGATCTGGCCCACTGCCAATGGACTGAAGAGTGACCACACTGCTTTAGCTTTGGAGATGTTCCATTGAAGCATAATGATGTTATTTTCCAGTGAAAGGGTAAGTTTGGAAGGCCCTTATTTGTTGATAAGGGTGTTTTTTGGTCTGACAAGAAAAGGCTGTAAGTGGCAATTCATATGGGGGAAACTTTATGGTGAATATTCATATTCCTGTTTGTAGTATTATGTAGGTAAATGTTAGTATTATGAACTCCATTCTCTCACTTTGATACAGAATATTAAAGATAAGCTTTGATGTGAGATGATTTAATTCTTCTACTGCTAGCTTAAATAGTATGTTATGTTTTCACAAAGGAAGTGTAGCAGTTAGTCAGGGGAACTGGAATTTGCTTCTGGCTCTGAAAAGGGGTTTGACTGAGGGATCTGGGCCTGTTTAGCCTGGAGAAGAGAAGGTTGAGGGGAGACCTCACGGCTCTCTAGAACTACCTGAAGGGAGGTTGTAGAGAGGCAGGGACTGGTCTGTTCTCCCTGGTGGAGAGTGATAGGACAAGGGGAAATGGATGGAAATTGCCCCAGGGGAGGTTCAGGCTAGACATTAGGAGGAATTTCTTTGCTGCAAGGGTTGTCAGCCATTGGAACAGGCTGCCCAGGGAGGTGGTTGAGTCCCCATCCCTGGAGGTGTTTAAGAGACAGGTAGATGTTGCATTGGGAGGCATCATTTAGCAGGTTGCTAGGGCTAGGACAAAGGCTGGACTGATGATCTCCAAGGTCTCTTCCAGCTGGAACTGTTCTAAGATTCTAAAAGTGGCTCTCCAGTCTAAAAAGCACTTGCAGAAACAATAGTATACACCTCCTTTCCGAGCCTTTTCAGAAGGCTCATCTCCCCTACTTGGATCTCGCGCAGCAGATTTAGATTTTGCAGTTTGCCCTTACCCTTCCTTTCTCCTGGAGCTCAGGCACTGAGAAGCTGTGGCACCTCTCCTGCACCATGCTGTGCCATGGCAGATGGGGCACTGCTGACTTGCAGCACAGTGTCATGGACTCTCCTCCTGATGTGACTAGACCAAATGTCTCCCCTGACAAATTGCTTTGCTGTTAGGAATGTTGGAAAGAAAGAAAGAAACCTGAGACACCTTCCTTGTCCTTTGAAGGAACAACTGCTGATGTTAAGGAAGGTCTATACCTATCATCACACACTCATCTTCACACTTCATTTTTTTTTTTCTCCCCTTGACTTGACTTTGCAAATAGATTATCTGTAAATCTACCTGGAGCTTTGCACTGCCACAGAGTAAGAGTTATTATTATTATGGTTGTGGAAATACATTGCTGAGTCTCAGAGAGATGATTCAGCTGGCTGTATATTTGCATGGATATTTTAGTATTAGAAGAAAGTGTAAAGTCCCCACTGTCACAAGATTTGAGGCTCCATTTATAGAATCAATGCAATGCAATTATCCTCTTCAAAAACAGGGAACAGGCAAACATAACCTTCAAATTGCTAGTTGGGGAACCCTTGTTCTGCTATGCCATATCCTGAACAAAACACAGTATGTCCTGGAAACTAATCAGAACCTAAATGAAGAATGCTTTGGTTTGCTTTAGCATACAAGGATTAGAGAGAGAATACTTCAATGGTTTGGGTGTATAGTGGTGGTTGAGGCTTTGTGGTATTGAAGAAGGAGGGTTGGTGATTTGTTCCAGTCAGACATGTTGAGGGAACCTTTTGGCTATGCATGCCTTCTCTGGGATCTCCCAAACTTGTATCTGAGCTCAGAGCAGCTGCCTTCTTAGCTTAGAGCTCTCTCCCTGTTCCTTCATAGAATCCTAGAATGGTTTGGGTTGGAAGGGACCTCTGGAGCTCATCTAGTCCAACCCCCCTGCAGTGGGCAGGGACATCCCCAACTAGATCAGCTTGCCCAGAGCCCTGGCAAGCCTCACCTGCAATGCCTCCAGGGATGGGAACTCGACCACCTCCCTGGGCAACCTGTTCCAATGTTCCACCACCCTCGTGAGGAGGAACTTCTTTCTAATGTCTAGTTTAAATCTACTCTTCTCCAATTTAAAACCATTGCCCCTTGTCCTTTCCCTCCAGGCCTTTGCAAACAGGCCCTCTCCAGCCTTCTTGCAAGTTCCCTTTAGGTACTGGAAGGTCACTAGTAGGTCCCCTGAAGCCTTCTCTTCTCCAGGCTGAACAATCCCAGCTCCCTCAGCCTGTCCTCATAGGAGACATGTTCCAGCCCCTGAGCATTCTCGTGGCTGTCTCTCATTGCACATCCATTTCAGATGGTCAGCAGTTCAAGGCTGGATGCTGTGTCTTGCGAGTGACGCTGATGGGAGCACATATAGTTGAGGAATAAGGAAGGATGGGGAGTTACTAGGAGAGGGCTTCCCAGCTTGCCTTTCAGTGGGAATGCAGACATACTAAGCTTTTCCTGAGTATTTCAAAATACCAGTTGCAGTTGTTTTGTTTCAAAGGAGCAGCACAGCCACTTTGACATGCAACTGGTTTTGTTTAATTTGACCAGATGGAGCAAACCCATTTTGATTCAGAATACAGCCAATTGAAAAAAAACAAACAAACCAAAAAACAAAACAGCCAATTGTAACACTGGTTTATCTTCAAGCAAGAAAAATCCTACCATCAGTATACAAGCTTTATACTTAGGGAGATGGAGAGGAAAATTTTATCATTAGTATGCAAAACCGTATAACAATTAATAACCATATAACAATTAACATATAACAACATATAACAATTAATAATCATTCCCCTTCCCAGCTGTAAAGAATACATCTTTTTTCAGTGTATTCTGTCATATTCAAGTGGTGGCTAAGTGTGTGTTTTGCTTTCCAGTATGGATGATTCCCTTGGAAGCAAGGGGATGTTCTGTAGTCTTTATTACAAACCCCTACTCCTTTAAAGGATGGGTTTCACCTACTTTACAGTGCTACCTCCAGTCCCTGCCCAGGCCTGTCCATGGACAGCACTTCCCTGAGCAGTGACAGTGAAGAGTGCAGCCCATGAGTCACAGGAAAGAAAGCTAAGGAGAGAATACATGGGTCTGAATATAAAAGAGGACTCAGCTGCTCAAAGCACAGTCATTGCACCTGTATACCAGGGGGGGACATGTACACTGACTGTCCTCCCAGTCCAGGGGAAAAATTGCTGTCACTGCAGCAAAGTAAAATTTACAGGTCACAAGATGGCAGCATAATCTCAGTAGCCAGGGTGACAACATTTGAGGGCTCAGGGCATTAATCTTAAATCCTGTGGCTAACTAGCTGCTGCTTCCCAAGCTCTAAACTACTGTGTATGTAGGTGAAATTATTACATTTGTAGGTGAAACTCCTGTTACGTTGCTTTTCAAACCAACCTATTGAATTTAAATTCAGCTGCACTGTGGTAGTATTGAACTAAATTGCTTACCTGGAATTCAGTTCTGAACAAAAAGTTACACCAGCGTGTTATCTAGGTAATCAATATTAAACCCAACATTTATGCAACATTGACATTGCAAAGCCTATGCAGCTGAGAGTCAAGTTTTTTTTTCTATTTTCCCTTCCTTTCTGCTCTTGAGAGCAAGAACCCTGCCTCAAAACACACACTTCTTCCTGAATATTAATTTTTTATAGTAGTACTGAGTGACTATATTCTCTGTGAGGAGCTTTTTTAGTGTATTATTCTCTTGCTGTTTGATGGATCTGTAAGTAATCTGTATTCAGTTTTCATCTGCCTGTTTGCCTGCCTATCTGTTTCTCTCTCTGTGTCTTTCAAAGAAATCTGCCTCCTCTTACCATTCTTCCTGAGCTTTCCCTTTCAAATATGCAGTACTTAATCTGGAATAAAAGAACTTTGCTAGGGAGAGATGATTCATCACATCAGTCACCATATTACATAAGCAGAGTCCTAACAACTACTGAGAACATTTCTAGCAACAATATTCCCACTTGTGAATTTAAATACTTTCTTCAGGAATGTCTGTAAAAGTAAATGGAGGTATCTGCATATATTTGAAAGGACAACAACCCATGAAAGCAAGGCAAAAATGTACCCATTTTTTGTGTTCTTACAGCAGAATTAGAATCACAGAATGGCCAGGTTGGAAGGG
>VWZO01003327.1:0-15878 GCA_013396975.1 Bucco capensis
GGGTTTTTTTTTACTGTATTCCATAAAGGAAAAATTCTGAACCAAGTTCCTCGGATTGCACTTCATCAACAGACAGAAAAGAGTTCGTTCTCTTGCTCTAGTGAATTCCTGCTCTTGAAGGATGGTGTCATGAGGAAAAGAGCTTATTGAAACCCCAATCTAGTTCTTGCTAGATCTTAGGAAAAATGAAATGGTTGCTGGGATGGGAGCTGGAGGGAAGGGATGCCATCCAGAGGCACCTTGACAGGCTGGAGATGTGTTGCCCGTGCCAACTTCATCAAGTTCAACAAGGGCAAGTGCAAGGTGCTGCATCTGGGTTGGGGCAATCCCAAGCACTGATCTAGGCTGGGCTATAGAGGACTTGAGGATGCTGGTGGCTGAGAAGCTCCCCAGGAGCCCTCAGGGTGCACTTGCAGCCCAGCAAGCCAAGCCTGTCCTGGGCTGCAGCAGGAGCAGCAATGCCAGCAGGGGCAGGGAGCTGATTCTCCTTCTCTACTCCACTCTGGGAACACCTCACCTGGAGTACTGGGTCCAGTTCTGGAGCTCCCAGCACAAGAAAGAGCTGGAGTGTGTCCAGAGCAGGGCCAGGAGGATGCTCAAAGATTGGAGCACCTCTCCTCTGAGGACAGGCTGAGCGAGCTGGGATTGTTCAGTCTGGAGAAGAGAAGGCTCTGATATTTCTTGACCTAAAGCTTGAAGCTGAAAAGAGTGAAGCAGAAAGGAAGAGGAAGCCTCTCTGAGCGCTCATCACCTTATCTAGTCTCTGTGTTGGAAGGAGAAAGCACAGCTGGAGGCCAAGCAGAGCATGGCTCTCCCTGCTTGCTCTAGAATGTCCCAGATTTCCATTTAAGAGAGCAGCACCATCACTATTTCTACTGTCACGTCTCAGGAATGCAATGTCCCACCCTCAGCTTTAAACTCTTTGGATGAACACTGGTTTTCCAGTAAAGTGGTGGAATAAGAACCATGATTCTTTGCATGTTGGACACTTGCAGACTATTTCCCAACAGCCACAGCTGAGTTTGTGCAGGGTTACAGCAATCTTTCTCTTAATTGATGGAAGATGACAGCATGTCGTGTGATGATGTTTAGGTTAGTCATCAGGCAACCTTAGAATAGCCTACACGGAGGCAAATATGAAAGTGGAGTTAGCAAATTGAAACCTTTAATGAATCCCATCTGCCCAGCAGTAAATATCTTGCAGTGACAGCTCAAAGCCATGCTGCTGAGGGCTCTGAGACACAAGCAGGTTTGTCACGCTGCTCTGCTCCGAGCTGCGTGAGAACAACACATTGCAGGCAACCCTCTGCAGCTTCTCCAGGACTCTGGGCCATGCTGGAAAAAGGTGTCCCTCCTTGGAAAGGGAGAAGAGAAAGCTCTCAGCACATCACCACCACCACCTCCTCCTGTGTTGCTGCTACCTTCATCATTGCTGAGCACAGAATCACTACGGTTGGAAGAGATCTCTAAGCTCATCAAATCCAACCATCACCCTGTCACCCCAATGCCACTAAATAATGACACCAAGTGCCACCTCTGCATGGTGTCTGAACCCCTCCAGGGATGGTGACTCCAGCACTGCCCTGGGCAGCCTGGGCTAATGCCTAACAACCCTTTCTGTGAAGAAATTGTTCCTGATATCCAATCTACACCTCCCCTGATGCAATTTGAGGTCATCAGTGAGACCTCCTTAGAGGGAAAGATGAGAAAACAAGGAAAAAAAAAATCACACAAAACTTGTTAAGATTGACCTTTCCAAGAAGTGTCCAGCTGCCCCTCTGGGTGCTATCAATGATGTTCCCCTTTGAGCCCAGAGATTTAAGCTAAGTGTCATTAACATGATCATTTGCCACTTTTTTTGTCCTTAATAAGCCTCCTTTTTATGAGTTACTGCTCTTGCCCCTTTTAAATTGTGTTTCAAGTGAGATTTTTTCATGGCATTTCAATAAAAATACCTCTTTTAAACTTGTTTGGGGAATGAAGAATGGCTCTGAATGGAGACCTGGCAAACTCAGATCAGCCTCAGCACTTTCTAGGCTGATTGCTCATTTTTTGGCTATTCTGACCCAAGCGTGTCAGCTTAAACTAGGACAAAGAGTAGCATAATGTGTTTGCTGTGGATGGACACACATACATGGGTAAAAACCACACACAGGCATTGATACTATTTGGCCAAGATCACCAAAAAAAGCTATTTATGCCTGAAACCAGGAATCTGTGGTGGGAATAACTGTGTAGCTGCAGTAGGCATCAGGGCTACCAGAAGCTTGCTGTCTCCATCTCTTAGTGTTCTAGAGGGGGAAGGCTTAGAGATGTTTTAGATGCAATCAGTTAGATGGAGGTGATGAGTTTTTGTGCTGTAAAGGGAAAACATTCACTTCTTTTTAGTGTTTTCTTGCAGTTGGAGAAGATTCTGCACTAAAACAGCTGAGAAGGCTTTTGGTGTTAAAGCTTTTGTTGATGCTCACACATCTCTTTTCCATGAGGACAATAAGAGGATTTTATCCTTGCATGTCCTGCTACAATATAAATATTTGGGGCTTTATCATGTAGATAAGGAAAAGTGATCCTGTTTCCACCTCACTCTTGGCATCGCATCTTGCCAACAGCAGCTTCATGTGGCTGATGTCAAGCACACACTGCAGGGAACAGGGAATGTCCTCTAAGGGTGAGTTGGGCCTCAGTGATGGTCAAGCCAGAGCACAAGAGCAACTGCATGGATGTGTGTGTAGCTAAGGAAGCTGTGAAGCTAGCTATAGAAGCATTCAGGTTGGAAAAGAGCTCTAAGATCATCCAGTCCAAGCATCAACCCAACACTCCCATGCCACTAAACCATGTCCCCAGGTGTCACCTGTGCATGGTGTCTGAACCCCTGCAGGGATGGGGACTGCAGCACTGCCCTGGGCAGCCTGGGACAATCCTAACCACTCTGGCACACAACAATTTCCTTCTAATATCCAACCTGGTGCAACTTGAGGCCATTTGCTCTTATCCTAGCACTAGTGACCTGGGAAAAGAGACCAAGGCCCAGCTGGCTCCAAGCTCCTACCAGGGAGTTGTAGAGAGAGATAAGATCTTCCTTGAGCCTCCTGTGCTCCAGATTAACCAACCCCAGTTCCCTCATGCTCTCCTCAGAGCATCTAGACCGTTCTCTGGACACACTCCAGCACCTGCATGTCATCCCACACCTTTCAAGGATCATCACACCTGTGATCTAACCTTAATTGCAGAACCAGAAAGTCCTCCAACCTTATGTTTCAAGAGCTGAGGAGATGAGTGCCAGCAGCACCTCTCTCTCTCTCTCTCTTTCCTCCCCACGGCTGCCAGATTGCCGTGCGTGCCGAGGAGCAACATGCCTCCATGGGCTTGCCAAGTCTCCCCATGGCCTAATGCTGATAATACCCCAATAAATCAAGCTTGTACTCAAGCAGGGCTGCAGGCTGGCACCCAGCTCCTCCCCACCCACTCTCCATGCTCCTAATCAGCCTTCCTGCAGGAGCAACAATAGGACATGGGGTTTGTTTGGGGTTTTTTTTGGTGGACCTGCCTTCGTGGAGACCTTTCCTTTTGAATTGCAGGCTGGAGAGACTGGCTAGGAAAGGCTGGGAGGAAGGCAGCCCCGTGTGGATAATGGCAGGAAAGGCTCTTAGCTTCCCAGTGGCTCTATCAGCTGGGAGCCTGCCTGCCTGCCTTTCAGACCAAGCTTCCCGGGATTTCCGAGTCGCGGCCAACGGCTCCTGCTTAACAGGCCAAATATTTCCCTCTGGAGACACACACTACACTTCCTGATATAGGATGCACTTGCATGTCTCCTGCTGACCTTAGACACCAATCAAGGAGTCATAATACACCCCAGACAGACCTTGGGAGGGATGGAAAGGGGAGGTTGTCTGCTCTTGCGTGGCGTGGTCCTTTCCGTTAGATTAAGGGCAGGAGGAGAGTTTCAAGTGGATTTCTGCTGCCAGCAGCACAAGTTGAGCCACTGGGATGGAAGAGAAAGAGCTACACATGCTTCTCTTGCTGCCCACAACTGTGTCCTGCCAAGGCAAAAGAGCCACGCAGAGCCAACACCAATCCTGCCACAGGGTCACTAACTGCCACTGCCTGCGTGGGCGAGAAATGATTGTGCCCATCTCTCATGGACAGTTTAAGGTCACTTTTGCTGTTGTGACCTCAAACAGAGATATCCAGCTCCTGTCTAAATCATAGACTGAAGAAATCATCAAGTTGGGAGGTCAGCTTGTCCAACCCCACTGCAGCCAGCAGGAACATTCCCAACTAGAGCCCCAAACATCCTGACCTGGGATGGTGCCAGGGATGGGACATCTCCCACCTCTCTGGGCAACCTGGGCCAGTGCTTTACCACCCACAGTGTGAACAATTTCCTCCTTCTAGCCAGTTTAAATCTCCCTCTTTTAGTTTAAAGCATAATGATGACTTTGTTCCCAGCAAAACCATCAGCCTTTCAGAGACCAAAATACAAGTGGAGGAGAAACAAGAGACCACCAGGGAAAGAAGCAGACTTTCTTGTCAGCAGAGAACAGTTTTAACTGCTTTAATAGCTCTAAAAATACTTCATTTGCCCAGGAACCTGTGTTATTTAGATCTGTTTATTTGCAGAAGGAAGGATAACAGTCTGTCTTCAACTCTCCATGACATGAGATCAGCTGACATTGCCTATGAGCTCATGGACCAGCAAAATGAAATAACTGGCAGAGAAAAATATTGCCTTTCTTCCTCTGACATGAAGCCAGCAGACAGAAGAGAGATGGCTATGAAATAAGAGGAAATCTCAGAGCAGTCATACCCAGACTAAACTTAGAAGCAAGTGATGCATGACCTAATTCAAGAACACTCAAGGAACACAAAAATGTCTTGGGCATTATTATTATCATTAATAGAAAAGCTGTAAGCTGCAGAAGCAAATGAACAATGGAGTGAGACCATTCTTACAAGTGATGGAAAGTGAAGTGCACTGTGATCTCCTCATCCTCCAACACTCTCACACCATTCCCAGTGCTTTTGGCAGGACCTGGACATCGAGTTTGGAAGGAGAGCTTCAGCTGCATGGAGGAACAGGAGGTAGAACCTCTACCCATGGCAATTCTCCACCCTAAGCTGGCAAGGCCCAGCCCAGCAGCTCAAAACATTCTACATCTGCCCTCAGCTAAGACCCTGATCAAATAACCTCACATCTGACATGCCCTTGGAGTCTCAGTTTGCCTTCAAGATTCTTTCCCAGGAGCTGACTGACAAGGGCAATAAATCAGGGCTGGGTCTCCCTGGGCAAAGCTGGTGAGAAGTCCACATCAGACCTTCCCTTCTGCATTAGTTCACATCATGCTGCTGCTCACTTACCACCTCCTCTTCACACAGGGTTGTTAAGCATTGGCCCAGGCTGCCCAGGGAGCTGCTGGAGTCACCATCCCTGCAGGGGATTAAGAAACATGGAGATGCTCTCCTTAGGGCCATGGGTTAGTGGCATGGGAATGATAGGGATGCTTGGGCTTGATGAGCTTAGAGGTCTCTTCCAACCTTTAATGATTCTGTGATAACTCTTCCAGGTCTGAAATGTCCACTTGGGTGTTTTGATTTATCAACATTAGTCCATAAAATGCTGCTTATGACTCCCCCCCCCCAATTCTTCATTTTTAACCTGATACATCACAAGATCCACACTCATTATCTCCTGCTGATCCTGGACTTGGAGGGGATGAAGTGCTGGCTCCCACATGCTCTAGGCTTTGAGCATAGCAGAAGATTTGAATCCCAGAATCATTAAGGTTGGAAGAGACCTCTAAGATCATCAAGTCCAACCATCAACCCATGCCACTAAACCAAGGCACCAAGTGCCACATCCACGTGTTTGTTGAACCCTTCCAGGGATGGTGACTCCACCCTAGGGATACACTTCTTAGAGCATCCTGGGGTTTATAACACCTTATTAAGCAACACTTCTGCCTCTTGTTACCCTTTACCAGACCTATCCAAGCAGGATTGTCCAACATCCCCCTGCAACCTCTCCACTTCTTCCCGTCTCCTCGCTGGCCTTTTCCCCATGTCTTTCTGCATAGCATTCCAATTCCTTTCAATGCACCACTCAGGGAGCCTCAGCTGATCTCAATTTGTATGTCACACAAGAACAAGGAGGATAAAAAGGGAAAAGAACACCAGTTTGCACTCCCATTTGCCTTGTGCTGTCAGAAACGCAGCAGAAGCTCACCTCATGTCGCGTGTGTGCTCCCATTCCCTCTCCCCTCCCTCCACAGCATTGCTTCCATGGAAATTTGCACCAGTGTCCTCTGGGATAGTCACAGCCTTGTGTATGGGCTGCTCATGTGTGAAAGAAGGAGGAGGAGAAGGACAAGGGAAGGTAAATGTGACAGACAGCCCGAGGCTCCTCGGCACATGTGTTGCTCCAGCTCCAGTTGGGAGCTTGACATGTTCACAGCTCCAAGCACTCACAGATTGCAGTGGGTGCAAACAGGCATCTTCAATTATTCCTGGGGCCTCTACCCCATAAATAAAAGATTCACAGAGGAAGAAATGTTCCTTCCAGCCTGTTTGCTGCCAGGATTTATGCCATCAGGGTGGTGGGGTTTGAGCAGGGGTGACTGAGAGGAGTTCTAACAGGCAAGGCCAGGCAATGGGCAGGTAGAGGAACTCCCTCTGGGGCCAAAAGAAGCAGCACAGAGTGTTGAGGTTGGGAAGAACCTCTGGAGATCATCTCTTCCAACTCCTCTGATGAGGAGATGGCTTGTTGACATGCAGGCACCCCTCAATATGTCATCATGGCTTTGTTGTCACCCCAAAACAGGGAGCTGGTGGCTGCATCCAGGGCTTCCCTCTTGCCCTAGGGGAAGGGTAGGAAGCAGTGCAATAGCCACACAGCCTCTCCAGCTGATGCCACCACTCCCACCAGTTCTGGAGGACACTTTAGCCCAGAAGACATCACTCTCATGTCCAGTTCTTATATACCCCAGGAAACTCCAAACCAGTGCCAAGGGAGCTTCTTTTGGGCCACAATGCATGGATTTTGTGCTCTGTCAGCTTTCCTCCCTGATGGTAATTTGGCACCAGCAAAAACCACAGACACAGCTTGTGTCCTAGGTGAGAATCAGGTAAGTTTAGAAATAGAACCACAGATTCATTCAGGTTGGAAAAGGCCTCTAAGGTCAAGTTCAGCTGTCAGCACAATACCCCCATGCCACTAAACTGTGTCCCCAAGTGTCACCTGTGCATGGTGTCTGAACCCCTGCAGGGATGGGGACTGCAGCACTGCCCTGGGCAGCCTGGGACAATCCTAACCACTCTGCCAGGGAGGAAATCCATCCTAATATCCAAGCTGAACCTCTCCTGGTGCAGCTTGAGGCCATTTGCTCTTGTCCTAGCACTAGTGAGCTGGGAGAAGAGCCCAAGGGCCAGCTGGCTCCAAGCTCCTTGCAGGGAGCTGCAGAGAGGGAGAAGGTCTCCCCTGAGCCTCCTGTGCTCCAGCCTAAGCAAGCTTAGTGTCCATATAAGCTAGGCAAAGCTTATGGATTCATGGAAAGCATGGCTGATGGATCTGTAGGAGAGTGCAGGGACTTAACCAGAGGTGCTGGAGGCAGGGACATAGCCAAGAAAAGCCTCCTGAGGCTGCAGAGCTGTCAAGGGTTAGGGCTGAGCCAGCCACTAATCCATTCTCCATTAGCTCCTTTTCCCTTACTCCAGAAAGGAAAAAAGGAAATTAACAGAGAGAGAAAGAGACTTGGGGATTGGAAATGAAACTGAAACGACTCAAATGAAAATAATAACAAGATACTGAAATATATATACAAATATACACAAAATCAATGCCACCTCTAAGCATCCCTTGAGAGCAACTCCCTCCCCATCAGCACTGATGCTGGAGCAGCAGGACTCACCAGCAGATGGGAATCAGGCTCAGGGCTGGATCCTGGAGCTCAGGAACTCTTGGATGGAGATGGAAGGCAGAACAGAGAGAGTCCTGGATGAACAGAGCTGAGCTGCTGAGCCTCACAAGGCTCAGGTGCTTAACCCTCAGGGAAAGTAGAGACCCAAACCTCTCCTCTTTTGTCTTGGCTGTTAATTAGGTGTAAATAGCTTAATCCTGCCCCTTGCTTGAGTCTTAGGCTTTATGGAGGAGAGCCCAAGGGCCAAGCTTGGGGTGGGACTCTCAAGCCCTTGCCCTTAGTTTCATACTGAATATGAATCATTATATGTCCAGCTGGAATTTGGCTGGAGCAAATGCCAGAGTTGGAGCATCTTTCAGCTTTAATGGCACATTCCTGGAGCCATTAGGAGGAGAGATGAGTCTGACTGGACTTATTAATGATAAGGATAAAGGCAACCCAAATGAAAGCATTTTGCCTCCCAGCAGAATGTGCTACCTGCATACCAAAAGTGTAATAAAGGAGATTGGAGAAGATCTTAGGAATTCTCTTTCATGTGCAGCCAGCTGCAGGCTGAATTGGGTTACCTGGGGAGCTAAGTTTTTTGAGGAAACCAAGGAATCTCCATCATCTGACACCTGAAAGAGGACATTCCATAAACATGCCTGGGATGGTTGAGGGAGAATCACAGAATCACAAAGGTTGGAAGAGATCTCTAAGCTCACCAAGTCCAAGCATCCCTAGCACACCCATGGCCCTAAGGAGAGCATCCCAATGTTCCTTAAATCCCTGCAGGGATGGTGACTCCAGCACCTCCCTGGGCAGCCTGGGCCAAGAATTAACAACTCTGCAGACAGAAGCAGGGTGAGAAGCAGCTCCCAATCAATCCATAGTCACAAATCCTAACTTGCTAAACTGCATGCAATCCACCCTTCAAAGGATATTCCCCCATTGCTCTAATTGCTTCCAAAGGGGGAAAAAAAAACAACCCAACCTTGGACATGCTAATAGATGCTGATAATAATATATTAGAGATATGTTAAGGTATTTGACCTGAGAGTTTAATTCCATAATGATTGTCAAGGGTAGGCCTGCAGCACATTTAAAAGAACATTAGCTAGCTGTTGGCACTTTAGCAGTGACTAACAGATCTTAAATAAGCATGAGGTTTTAGTGCTGAATGACATTTTTACAGGGGCTGAAGGTATTGCCACCATCCCTTGGTGACTTTCCTTTCCTCCCCTGCATTTTACAGACTCTTGGCACAATTTTACCAGCAGCAGGGCACGAGGTTTGGATCCTGGTGAACTTGGTGGCCTTTGAGCTCCTGGCTGTGCTGAAGTCCTTGTCACATTGAGTTACATCCCTTCCTGATGTCACAGGCACCAGGATTTCCCCAAGGAGCTGAATTCTTCCATCACTCAGAGCCAATTGCATCTCCCAAGGTAGAGGTGTGTGAATCCTACTACCCTTTCCCCTGCTGCTGCTTCCTCTCTTTTCAAAGTGCAGGTCCCAATTGCCTAGAGAAAAGAAAGCAAGTTGATCCTTTTGTTGTTGCTGTTCCAAAGCATCTCTTTTGTTTTAGCAGCACAAACGGTGGCAAGTGACTTCTCTGTCTGCTTTTCCCACCCCACATTGCTGCTCCTAAAGGACAAACTTGCCTGACTGATTCCAACCAGCTTCTTGTGTCCATTCTCCACTGAGCTGACAGGTTGGATGAAGAAAAGATGGGCAGGAGGAGGCCACATTTTAACTGTCCTTGAAGAGCAAAGCTGTGCAAAATTAGGAGCAGGTTGCAAGCCAAACTGCTTCTCAAGGCAGTGTCATATATTGTTTTGGAGCTGAATAACTTGCTGCTGCTCTTCTCCCCTCCTCCAGGAAGGGATGCAAGCCATGGCATCTTAAATTAAAGCACACTTGAGTCAAGCTCCCTGTGTGTGTGCTCAGTGCCAGCAGCCACAGCACTGCTTTCATCTTGCCTTCAAAGTGCTGCTGACAAGGGGAGGGGGAGAGAAGCTCAGGAAAGCAGGGAAAACAAACAAACAAACAAACAAACATCCTAACCAACCCCCCAAAAAACCTCAACCAACCAACCCCCCCAAAAAGGAGCAGTGCATCTCTGCAGCCTGAGCCAGGCTCCTCAAGGGATGCTGGCCTCAGCCTCAGCTCCTGGTAGATTTATTGTTTCATTATTTATAGTTGATATTTGTGTGTGTGTTAGTGGCACTTCCCATGCTGGGAAGATTCTTGTCATCCCTCACATATTTTGTGCTCAGCAAAGGCTGCCCTGCCCTGGGCTTGCTGCTGATTGAGCCTGTGCCCCTGGTGTGCCACACTATCAGTGGTTCCCAAGGCTGCCTAGCCTGGGAAAAGCTGGATGGAAAGAGGCCAAAATCAGCATTACATGCATTATTGTTCTTACTCTCTCTGATTAGAGAGCACACAATGCAAACAAGAGCAGCAGCCTCCTTCTCTAGCCCTGCTCCCCACACAAGGCTGCTCTTGGACTGTTTGTCTTTCTGCGAGGCTCCAGAGACATTAACTGCTTCTCTGCTGGCAGCTCCCAGGCACCACAGCTGCTGCTGCTCAGCACGGAGCCTCAGCAGCTTCCTTGCTCTGCCACCAATACTGCCATGCCTAGCTCACTTGGGAACTGAAATACTCTTTTCTTTTCTTTTCTTTTCTTTTCTTTTCTTTTCTTTTCTTTTCTTTTCTTTTCTTTTCTTTTCTTTTCTTTTCTTTCCTCCCCTTTCCTCTCCTTTCTTTTTTCTTCTTTTCTTCTTTTCTTCTTTTCCTTTTCCTTTTTCTTTCCTTTCCTTTCCTTTCCTTTCCTTTCCNACACCTTTCCACACCTTTCCTTTCTCCATTTCCTTTCCTTTCCCCTTTCCCCTTTCCTTTCCTTTCCACACCTTTCCTTCCTCCATTTCCTTTCCTTTCCCCTTTCCCCTTTCCTTTCCTTTCCTTTCCTTTCCTTTCCTTTCCTTTCCTTTCCTTTCCTTTCCTTTCCTTTCCTTTCCTTTCCTTTCCTTTCCTTTCCTTTCCTTNCCTTTCCTTTCCCCTTTCCTTTCCTTTCCTTTCCTTTCCTCTTTCCCCTTTCCTTTCTCCTTTCCATTTTCCTTCCTTTCCTTTCCCCCTTCCCTTCCCTTCCCTTCCCTTCCGTTCCCCAACTGAGTGTGTTTGAACACATAAAACCAATATAAAGCACAAGTTTTTCTTTAGTTGGAAGAAATGCTGTGTTCTTTTCTCATTAAAACCAAACCAAACTAAACAAACTCATGTCTGTCTTCAGGACACTATTGGGAACATATGTAGGAATAGTTATATAAAGAAGATGTTTTGGTTTAGGACCTTTTCCCTGGCTTTTTCCCTATCTCCCAGCTGGATTGCAGACAGGAATCACAGAATCAGGAAGGTTGGCAGAGACCTCTAAGCTCATCAAGTCCAAGCATCCCTAGCACTGCCATGCCACTAACCCATAGAATGGCCCAGGTTGGAAGGGACCTTAAGACATCATCCAGTTCATGGATGTCAGGAGGAATTTCTTCCCTGCAAAGGTTGTTCAGGCTTGGCCCAGGGAGGTGCTGGAGTCACCATCCCTGCAGGGGTTAAGGAATATACAGATGCTCTCCTTAGGGCCATGGGGATGATTGGTATGGTTGGACTTGATGAGCTTAGAGGTCTCTTATGCTAACAAAGTCCTTTATGGTCTAAAAGCAAAGCTGGGCACAGTTCTGCTCTTCCCTTAACTGACTGCTACATCTTTTGGACCAAAGGACTTTAAGAAATCATTTCCATCCGCTTTTCGGAGCTGATTCTAACCCACGTGTGTTATTCAGCATGTGAACTTAACTGCAAGTGGGATGGGATTTCTGTATCAGCAACATTTCCTCTCCATAAAAAGCTGGAAGCTGCCTGTCATGCCTGTGCCTTCTCGTTCTCCCCAAGCCAAGCAGCTGAGCCAGCTCCTTGTTTGCTTTAGCAGCCTCAGGCAGGCAGATAGCATGCCTAATCACTGGATCATTTTCTAATGGGCACTGGGAGGAAATCTCAAATTGTTCTGGACAATGTAAATATGAAGCTTGGTAGAAATCTGATTAAGCAGGGGCACCAGCTCCTGAAGGCAGGGAGAGCACAACTAGGGAACAGGGAGGATGAAAACTAAACAGCGTGGACCTTGTCTTAGTCTGGAGAAGAGGATGCTCAGGGGAGACTTTATCTCTCTTTCCAACCTCCTGCAAGGAGCTTGGAGCCAGCTGGGGGTTGAGCTCTTCTCCCAGGCATCAAGCAATAGGAGAAGAGGAAATGGCCTCAAGTTGCACCAGGAGAGGTTCAGGTTGGATATTAGGATGGATTCCTTGTGTGCCAGAGTGGTTAGGATTGGCCCAGGCTGCCCAGGGCAGTGCTGCAGTCCCCATCCCTGCAGGGGTTCAGACACCATGCACAGGTGACACTTGGGGACATGGTGTTGGGTTGATGGTTGGACTGGATGAGCTTAGAGGTCTCTTTCAAGCTTAATGATCCTCTGAAGTGCCAGCTAACTAAATTCTGTCCATTTAAACCTATTAGTTCTGGCAGTGAACTTCAAACTTCCTTTAGTGTCCAGCAAATGATTTGGGGCATCCTTGGCTTGTCTCTGCTCCATAAGAAGGCCTGGGGTCCTGGATGCCCTCTAAGCAAGAGAGGAGATGTGTTTTGAAGCAGCTCTGCATCCTCTCAGCAGATGATGGTGACAGGCAGGTGACAGCTTTGTGTCCCCCCCCTTGAGCTGCTCAGAACCAGCTCCAAACCTTCCCTTCAGAACATCAGCCCAAAGCTCAGCCTCACTAGCCAGAGCCAAAGCAGCTGTGTTGCCATCACCCAACAGCTTTGAAGGGAACAGAACAATTACTCCAGCTATAAATAATCACTTGGGAAGAGTGTGAAGTCAGCCAGTTCAGTTTTTTCCTTTGTGCTCCTCATAAAGAACATATCCCTTAAAATAATTGTGCTCAGAGGAAAGACCCAGGAGATCTATGACTGTGGCCAAGAATGATGAAATATGGGAGGTTTAGGGCTTTTTTTTTTTCCCTATTCCTGGTCTAATAAAGAGGATGATGAGCTGCTTTTAAGGAGTATAATGACATCTGAGAGGAAGACATGGATTGCCATTGACATTTGAGTGCCTCAGTCAATCCTCTGGAGGCATAATTCATAGGGATGGCTCCAGTCTCTTCTCCTAACCCTGGCAGGAGCAAAGAGAAGCTGAGAGAGGAGGAAAGCTCAGGCCTGAAGCCACAGCTTGAGCAGGGACAAGGAGCAACATGGAAGCAACTGGATGGGGAAAAGCTGGTGAGGCCAATGGGGTCAAGAGATCAGATCCTTGCAGTCTTGCCCAACTGCTCCCACTCCCTGGAACTTTGCTCTTCCTGCACTTTTCTGCTGTGATAGAGTCAGCTCAGCCAGCCCAGCCTGGAGTGACATACAGCACAGCATCCTTCATCTAAAGGTCCCAGCAAACCCACCATGGCCTTCTGGAGCAAAGGAGAGGTCTACCAAAGAGAATAAACAGCTGAAGGCAATAGCAGAATGTCTGGATGGGTGTTTGCAGCAAAGGCAAGGCCCTTCAGACCTTCAGTGGAGCAGCAAGCAGAACTGAGAGCCCTTCCCTTGCTGCCTGAGGCACAACAGAGCTGATGCAGGAGAGCAGAGCAAGCTCTTCCAGCAGCAAGAAAAGCAAGAAAGGATCAGTGAAACTGGAAGAAGGGAGCTCTGAACAGTACTAGGGTCCTCACCTTGGCTGGAGATGCTGCTATGGAAGGGTCCTAGCCATGAGCCAGAGAGGGCACTTGGATCACTCTCTCCTTCTCTCCCCTTCCTCCCTTCCCTTCCCTTCTCTCCCCTTCCCTCCTTTCCTTTCTTTCCCCTTCCTTCCTTTCTCTCTCTTCCTTTCCTTTCTTTCCCCTTCCTTTCCTTCCCCTTCCTTCCTTTCCCCTTCCTTCCTTTCCTTCCTTTCCCCTTCCTTCCTTTCCTTCCTTTCCCCTTCCTTCCCTTCCCCTTCCTTCCTTTCCTTTCTTTCCCCTTCCTTCCTTTCCTTTCTCTTTCCTTTCTCTCTTCCTTTCCTCTTCCTTCCTTTCCTTTCCTCTTCCTTCCTTTCCTTTCTCTTTCCTTTCTCTCTTCCTTTCCTCTTCCTTCCTTTCCTTTCTTTCCTCTCTTTCATCTTCCTTCCTTTCCTCCCTTTCCTTTCTCCTTTCCTTCCTTCCCTGGGCAAGATCTCCAGCTGCCAGCCTGGTTTGCTGAGCATGCAGGTGGTGGATCAACAGCTGAACTTGCTGCTCTCAGAGGTCTTTCCCAACCTTGATGATTCCAGGCTCTTGTGGCTCCCCAAAAAGCTGCTGAAGCCCAAGTGCAAGGCAAGATGTGTAAGACTTGTGCTGCTTGGAAGCCAGCAGGGCAGAGATGTTCAGCTTCACAATCTGTCCCAGATGTTCCAGATGCCTAAACTTGGCTCTCAAGTCATGGAAATCCTTCAAGGATCTAATCCAGCACTAACCAGCCTAGCTCTCCTCTCTTTTGCATGTTGAACATGAGGAGACAAGGGATTGAATTCCCAGCTCTGTCAGAGCCTTCTGGTTTGCAATTGAGCATAGCACTTGGATGTAGAAGAGAATGACAGGAGAGGGAACATCTCTGCCCTCCAGCCCAGGTGACAGCAGTGACACAAGCTTTAGATCCCAATGCATTTAGCCTGAGTGTTGGTCTCCCACCTACCAGCATGTTCTCATTGCAAGGCAACAGCTAAACTCCTTGCAAACACAACTGGAAGCCCTGAGAGGATTCCTCCAGGCTGGAGCCCTCTCCCTTGGGAGGCTGGAGATGCATGCTGCTGCCAGAGAGGCTATCAAGGTGTCCTTGAGCTGCCAATCAATCAACTGTCCATATATAGGTGTCCATAGTGGGCTGGCTATTCTAACAGCAGCCCAAGGACATCCCAGCAGCAGCATGGATGGGCTGTTCTGCTTGGATCATGTCTCTCCTTCCTCCTCTCTCCTGCAGCCTCTCAGGTGGAAGCAGTGCTGATGGTGGCAGATGCTGCTCAGCTCCCTCTCAGCCTGAGAGCACACTATGCTTGTCTGGTTTGCTTGCCTCCTTTGCCATAGTGGCTCTCTTGGACCACAGATGTGGAGAATTGCTGGAAAGGTTAATTCTGAAACTCTAAATAAATGGTAGGGGTTGACAGGGACCTCTGGAGCTCATCTAGTCCAACCTCCCTGCCAGAGCAGGAGAACCTAGAGCAGCTTGCATAGGATGTGTCCCGTTGGGTTTGGAATCTCCACTCCAGCCTGGCCCAGTGCTCCAGCACCCTCAGAACTCTGTTCCTGCCTTCACCTTCAGTAGAGATCATCTGAGCAGCAGGAGAGCATCCTCCTGTGCTGGTAGCTGTTTATCTCTGCCTCCCTGGCATTCTTTTGGCTGTGCTGCCAGCCAGAGACACAGCATGGAAGAGACAGTGAGGGTGAAAGGAGAGGAGAGTGTCTCTGTCTCTGCCTTTGTCTGTTGCTATCACACAGTGATTGAGTTACAGCAGCCCCAAAGGATGCTGTGGGAACCTCTCCATCCTCTAGCCACAGCCAGGGAGAGGCCTCCCCCCCACTCCCAGCCAGGGATCTAGTGCAGGGAAGGAGCCCTCCTCCACCTTCACAAGCCCAGCTAGGCTCTGCAACAGCTTTAGGACACATCATNGAGAGGGCACTTGGATCACTCTCTCCTTCTCTCCCCTTCCTCCCTTCCCTTCCCTTCTCTCCCCTTCCCTCCTTTCCTTTCTTTCCCCTTCCTTCCTTTCTCTCTCTTCCTTTCCTTTCTTTCCCCTTCCTTTCCTTCCCCTTCCTTCCTTTCCCCTTCCTTCCTTTCCTTCCTTTCCCCTTCCTTCCTTTCCTTCCTTTCCCCTTCCTTCCCTTCCCCTTCCTTCCTTTCCTTTCTTTCCCCTTCCTTCCTTTCCTTTCTCTTTCC
>VWZO01003355.1:0-10690 GCA_013396975.1 Bucco capensis
AACCCAAACCATTCTATGATTCTATGGTTCCTAATGCAAGTTAATCCGTAGACATCTGTCATATTCTTAATGTTGATTTGGCTAAGAAGTTTAAAGCCATTACATTTTTTTCAGCCTGTTACAGAAGTTCCAAACCATTTGGCAATGAAATACACAAGCATCTTCTATCTTGTCTGAAGTGTCCAAGAATTTGAAGGCCATTGCTCCAGCTTTGCAGTGTTTGATTCAATGTTCTGATCATCAGTCAGCTCAGACTGATGTTTACCATCTGTTGATTCTTGGTCTTTGCAGGCTGCAGGTGGCATTTGTACAGCAGATATGACATCTCTTCTGTAGGCATTTAATTCCCTTTCAGCATAGAGTCTTGTTGGCTTGGATTATAGGATCTTTCAGATAAGCCAATATAGTCATGGTCAACAACTACTGCACCTTGTAAAAAGTAATGGTTGTCTGTAAAAGAACAATAGTCAAATCAGATCCTTCAGGCCATACTAAAAATGTTACTGAGGTGCTAACTTAATTTTCAATACAATTTCTGTAAGAGGACAAGAATGCTTGAAAGACAGTAGTTCAATGATATTAATTTCCTAATTTCACTAACAATCAAATGTCTGGCTGCATCTCATTACATCCACATAATAATGCTTGAAATGCTGCACATTAAGAGTTTTTCTTTGCTGGGTCAATGACTAGCTTGACATCAGTCATAGTCACCTACCTATCTTAAATCAACTGCAATGCAGATTCTTCCAGTCTGCATACACAAAGAAAAGTAGCTACTCCAAGCTCTTGCTGGGAAGTCTTAATGGAACACAATAGGCTTTTTTTGAGGAGT
Source organism: Bucco capensis (assembly GCA_013396975.1). Classification (NCBI taxonomy): domain Eukaryota; kingdom Metazoa; phylum Chordata; class Aves; order Piciformes; family Bucconidae; genus Bucco; species Bucco capensis. The sequence goes on from VWZO01003355.1 coordinate 836, forward strand.
AAAAAAAGAAATAAAACAGTTTTATAGAATTTAGAGGTAACAATGGTGATTGCTACTGTATAGTACTATTGAGCTTTTCTTCTATCCAATATATGGTTGCAGTGTTTGACTTTTCCAAATGAGTGCAAATAAAAGTGAAAACACATTTCAACATGGAAAATAGTAACACAAAATCTGGAGCATTACAAGGCTCCACTATAACCACATGTGCACTGAGTAGAAATGACCTGGATCAATTCAATTAGTTGGTTTTTTTAAAAAAAGGAAGGAAAGACAGAAAGAAAGGAGGGAAGAAGGCTAGATCAAAGGGTCAAGGCCAATGAGATGAGGTCAAGGCCAAGTGTCAGGTGCTGTATTCAAGGCCACAACAATACCATGAATGCTCCAGACTTGGGGAAGAGTGGCTGGAACGCTGCTGGTTGAAAAGGATCTGGCGGAGAGGTTGGTCAACACTAGCTGAAACTGAGCCAGTAGTGTGTCCAGGTGGCCAAGGCCAATATCATCCTGGCTTGGATCAGCACTAGTGTGGCCAGCAGGACAAGGGCAGTGATTGCCCTCCTGTACTGCACACACCTCAAATTCTGGGTTCCCAACTAAAATAATAATCCTTCTTGATTGTTACTAGGCTGTTCAATAAAGGCTGGCAATTAATTTGACAAAGCCTGGTTTACCTCTCTATATAAGGTAGAATATCAGTCTATAATTTTAAGTAATTATTCATAGTTTATTGAAAATTTTGCCTATGTCATACAACTCATCTTTAGTCACTTCCTGCAAAGAAACTCTACGTTTATATACTGCTTCTGTGGTATCTACTGGTATTAGGCTCTGATCCTAAAAAGACAACTACATTTAACTATTTATACTGTGACAAAATTTACCAAAGTCATTGTCATAGCAGGAGATTAATCTGCATGCTTGATGTGCATGTGACTTCCTCTTTATGGATCAGCAATTTAAAGAGCAACTCAAAACCACTGAGTGATCGAAGTTATCATCCAACAGTAAAAGCAGTGTCCTGGAGAGTGACATGAAATTTTACCTTGGTTATGAAATCTCTGATAACTGGCATAAATACTAGCTTCTCACATAATTCCAGAATTAGTTTCAACTTCGCAAATACCTCAGCTTTAAGAGGTGACAGAAGAAATAACCACCTCAATGTAGTATACATTTTTTCAAGAACCAAAGGTTGATCACACATGCCAATAGGGTGGGAACTGTTCAACATTTCAAGAACCCTGAACCAAAAAGCAGTTTATTCAGCAACAGAAGTCTTCTAAATATCAAGCATTTGTTTTCCTCAAAAATGACTGCAGTGACTAAAAACTGGCATCAACAGAAAAGAAAAAGCTGTCACTGTTTGATTAACATGGCGGCTTGCAAACAGACACATTGAATGGGTAAAACTTAATTACTCAAGTCTTTGGAAATTTCTAGCAGCCCTACTTGCAGAGCACAACAATTACATTTGCTCTGAAATATTTAATAGCACAATTTAAAAGAAACTCTCAAAAAATCACATTTTTAATGTAGTCTGTTTTAAGGCTTTAGAGGACACTTCCTTGTTGTAAAAAAGAAAGTCTAAACATGTACCATCTGCTCTAGGCAGACTAAGCAAAAAACCTTATGTTTCCATTGCACAAGGAAAACAAATGTAAATTCTGTCTACATCAAAACAGAAACATGCTCAGAAAATGTTTTTTGAATATAGTTCAGCCTGACTGTACTTTCAGCATATTTTCACCATCCAGTATGAACAGGATCGAACTACAGATTAGAAGCAACGTTAACAGAAGCTATTTTTAAATAAACATTAAACATGACTAACTAGCTCTGTTCCATGCTTCGCATAGGTTTTAAGGCATTCACATTCACTATTCTCCTTACTGAAAACTGCAACTATTAATACCCAGTGTTAAGTTTAATTCACAGTGGTGACATACTTACTCACTCTGATAATCTAACACCAGGACATGCTAGAGAAGTTAAAAAAAATAATCAAAATTATATATACATGTATAAAAATACACGCACACACATATACATACCTGTTTCACTTGACCTTCTAATATATGGCTTGAGATGAGACATCTTGATGGGTCTTTTCAATCTGGATCCTGTGGCATCTCTTAATATTGCACAACCACTATCTGTGATATAATCTATAACACAAGGCCCAACCCATTCTGACTGGAAACGACCATCTTTCCACCAGTTTTTTCTCTGTCTGAGGACTTCATGACCAACTTTAAGTTGAAGGGTATTTAATTGCTTTGGCTTCCTTTTGACAGTGATTTTTTTTCTCATTTTTTCTTCATCTGAAGTGTTACTCTTCACCTGAAGAAAAATACATATGAGTAACAATTTCTTTTTCCAAAAGTAATCATGTATTTTCACAACAACGGTTAATAACACAAAAGCATAACATTAAGTGTTTAGAGATGTGCTTAACTCATAAGGTGTGGGGCTGGAGACTTCTGAAGACTTCTGAAACTGATTTGTTCTTCATAAATCAATAGTCCATTGGTAATGGTTTTCAGCTTCCATAGATATACAGCCCTCTAAGTCAGATACTAATCTCTTGGCAATAAGGCTCTTTTAAGGTTACTCCTTCCAAATACATATGAACATTGTTACACTGGAATCTAGGGAATCATAGGCAAAGAGAAGGAAAAAAGTAAACTAAACCCCGCATTGGTTTAAAAGGTTAGTTACACACTTACCTGACTATCTAAGGTTTTCTCTTCTTCCACTGCTTGACTGGCTTTTTTAGTTGCTTCAAATATTTTGGCAAACATACTGAATCCTCCTTCCACATATATATTCATTGGCTCATCAACATGGAGGTTTCGATTAAACATTTGGAAATATGGGATGTTTTGATCTGGCTCCTATTTAAATGAGAATCAAAAACCAAGCAAATTTAGCATCCAGCTTTGCAGATATTTTGGGGGACTTCAGTCAAAAGAGGAAGAACCTTCACATACCAAATTTGTTATATTGAAAGCAAAGGCAATAGCAGACAAATGCTCATCCCAGTCATTTGGATGGTCAATGCAGTATCTGTTAACGAAAGCTTTGATTGTCTTGCATGTTCGTTCACTTACATCATCTGTTCGAGGATAAGATAATACAACTTGTCTCATTCCAAACATTGTAAACAGTTCTTCATTTATCTTCAACAGAAAAAAAACCAAAACACAATTATTGAATTTTTTTCCCTCTTCTGTACCACAGTTCAAGTAAACAAGCTCAGTTTTCCATCCCTTTTGTTGCTATGATGGTGACTGACCAAAAGTCTTACATACATATTCCCACCAAACAGTCCAGGTTTGAGTGAGAGCTGAAAGATTAGCATGGCTTAGGAGCCAGTAATTGGTGTTTCTAAACATATTTCTGCTACTAACTCAATTTGTCAATTCATAGTCTCACGATTTCATCATCTCTGAGATGATCAAAGTGTGAAAAGTTCTTCATAATCGCTATAAGCCAATGTCAAAAATATCTTTAGCTATCTGCTACACTGGATAATATGGTTGAATGAAACAGAGCATGTTGCAGTGTGAAAATTTGTGCCAGTTCAACTGCGTGACAAAAATTCCACCATTTTGTCTTGTTCATTATCCAAAGAAAACAACCCAGGGAAAACATTGCATAATGTTACAATTGCAAATAATTAGTCATTTTCTGTATGTTCTTTCGTTTCAAAGACAAAAGTATCTACAGTCTTTTTTGTGAAAAAGACTGAAACTCTAAAATTCAAATTTAATACAGGGGGAAATTCTTCCTTGGAAAGAAAAAAACTAGTCTTGTAAATACTTACCTGATAAACAAGCTCCTTCCCTTGATCCATAGGCATTTTTTGAGGTGGCCCATATAAGAAAAACACATTTATAATGGCCTTAGCAATTTCAGCTGCTGAAGTGTCATGCAGTGGCAGGATAACAGTCCATCTTGTAAACAAATCTGTCATAATTATGATGTACTTGTAGCTTCTTATGGTAACATTAAAAGGTCCCATTAGGTCTATAGTGACTGCTGTCCATGGGTCCTCTGCTTTAATAGGGTGTGTTTTGGGTGCTGTGGTGATTGTACTCTTTGCTACTTGGCAATGCTGGCAAGCATATACCTAGTGCAAAAATCAAGAAAAATCAATAAAAAGCAATGGTGATTGTTTAAGACAACCAGCAGGACAAATTCATTTTAGCAGCTTTCTTATTTTTTACCTTTAGATTTTTCAACCCCAGCATAAAAACCGAAGCAAACCAAACCAAACAGTAAAGGCTGGGAAAAGGACTCGTGCAGAAATTCGTAGTTGAATTCTCCCCATCCTGAAGGTACTGTGCTGTTTCAAGTCCACAGTATAAATTTTAATATCCATCTGTAAATACTAAAGGAAGTACGAAGCAGCTGGACTCAAAAGAAAGTCCCAATTATTCGCCTTTTGGTACTACTGTGTATGCTGTGGCTGAAAAAATATTGATACTATACATAATCTTCCGTGCATAACATGGATAAGCTTTATAGATTCACAGAATTTATAGATTCATAGAATGGCCAGGTTGGAAGGGACCCTAAAGATCATCTAGTTCCAACACCCCCACCATGGGCAGGGATGCCAATCACTAAACCAGGTTGCCCAGGGCCACATCCAGCCTGGCCTTGAACACTGCCAGGGATGGGGCATCCACAACCTCTCTGGGCAACCTATTCCAGTGTAAAACTACCCTCTGGGTAAAGAACTTCCTTCTAATCTCCAATCTAAATTTCCCCTTCTTCAGCTTATAGCCATTCCCCCTTGTCCTATTACAATCAGACCACCTAAAAAGTTTCTCCCCTTCTATTTTATAATCCCCCTTTAGGTACTGGAAAACTGCTATAAGATCCCCTCGAAGTCTTCTCTTCTCCAGGCTGAATAACCCCAACTCTCTCAGCCTATCTTCGTAGGGGAGGTTCTCCAATCCTTTAATCATCTTTGTGGCCCTCCTCTGGACTCACTCCAAAAGGTCCACATCTTTTTATGATGAGGACCCCAGAAGTGGATGCAGTACTCCAGGTGGGGCCTCACGAGGGCAGAATAGCGAGGCAGAATCACCTCCCTAGACCTGCTGGTCGTGTCTTTCTCGATGCAGCCTAGGATGTGGTTGGCTCTCTGGGCTGTGAGTACACATTGCCGGCTCATATCCAGCTTTTCATCTATCATGACCCCCAAGTCCTTCTCTGCAGGGCTGCTTTCAATGAGTTCCTCACCCACTCTGTACTCGTACCTAGGATTACTCCTATTGTATAGACTCCTTTGTCCAAGTCTGAATTGAAAGTAAAGACACATCACAGTTGTACACGAGACCAAAGTATTCAAGTGATGCAATAAGTAAAAGCAACAGTAATTTGCACACAAAGTACATTTACTATGTTTTCCTCAAGGATTGCATTCTGCCTGGAGACCATGTCCATCCATATATCTTTGGATGGAGAAAGAACTTCCCCAGGCAGTGATTTGTTCAAGTATTTCCTGAACACACCTAATTATAAGGCAGAGGCACCATTTTCATATTTTTATCTGTCAGCAGCCACTCTGGCCACATATCCTTGTGATGGTACACAGCATTCTAGCAAATACATGCAAGTCCTTGCAAGAGAAATCCCTCTCAATACCAGATGTGCCCTACAGTATGACTCGCCACCATAGAGGTAACATAAAGTAATATGCAAGCCACGTGACCAGTAGTAAAAGCAAAAAGCAAAAGAAAACACTATGCTTTGCCAGGAAGAGCAGTCATAGTTTGACTATAAGCTTAGGTTTCTGTATCACGAAGCAGCATGGGTGCTTGCTGTATCAAAGTCACAGGATTACAAAACATTCATAGCTGTCTGTGTTAAACATCTCCCATAGCTGAGGCCATACCCACTGCTTGACGTCATTTGTTACAGAGGTCCAGTAGTAATTAGATTCCACTAAAGTCAGTGTCCTGGATATGCCATGATGAGTACCAGCAGCATTTTCATGGCATTTTTCAAGCACCTTTTTCTTCTCTTCATCTGAAACAATTACCAGGCGCATTTGTTTTCTGTCTTTTCCGACATAGAAAAATTTATTTTCTGAAAGAATAAAAGTACCAACAAATTACATGCAAGTGCTTTGTCTTTTGTTGGTTTACTAAACAACTGGGCATGATTCAGTATGGAATTTATTATATCAAATCACTTGTATAGATGACAGAATGTTAGGGGTTGGAAGGCACCTCTGGAGATCATATAGTCCAACCCCCCTGCCCAAGCTTTTTGTTTACAAATACTTTAATTATTTCTTCCAAAGAGCCAGTTTTTCCCGTATGTTTATTAATGCGGACATGAGGCCTTACAATAGCAAGTCAGAATGTAAACAACATTCCCACAGGAAGTCTGACAGAAAAACAAGCTAATGTCAGGGACAGGGAGGTAGGATGCATTATGAGACTTATTGTCCGCCTGCCAGCAACTGACATTGTATTTCACAGCTTTAATTCCTGTCTGCCATCCCTCTAGGTAGACTTAGCAGGTTTGATGGGATTGAGAGAACACAGCAGCCTACAAAGGCTCATATACCTCCTCACAGGGATGTAATAAAGCTGGGAAGGGCCAGAAGAATCTAATGTGACAGACAGCAAAGCCATCCTTGCACTTCTGCCCAGCCACAGACAGCATCCTCCAGACCAGTCCAAGCATTCTTTGTCTACAGCTGCAGATCTGGATTTCCCTTTCTGTAGTTCTTTGAATTATGCATTGCAATGGCTACATATTTCCACAGTATCTAGAGCAAGGTTTTGCTTGTAGATAAATTCCTCCTGTAAAGGACTAAAGAAGATTGAGTTTCCATTTCTGTAAACATTCTGTTATCTATTAACAAGGGTTAAGCACAGTGTGCTGCAAAGTAAGAGCCACTTTTTTTTGTATCAGCAAATTTTCACCTAAAAAACTATTTGCAGAGTAGTTTGAGAGAATATTTTTACCTTTGAAAACAAATTTTTTGGCTGCTCTCCTGATTCCACTTCTTTCACTTGATAATGTTGTGGGATGATACTCCCCTGTTTGCTTGTAGTATGCAATCTGCTTCAGGTGGAGACCACCATTTTTTCCACTACGGACCATTGCTAGACTGAACAAAATGCACAGTATTTGTTATTTGTCAGAGGAGCACATCTTCAGTTTTCACTGACTACAAAGTTCAGCAGTACCCTAAAAAAGCATCATCCAAGATGTTAAAACATCCACTGTACTGCTCTTGATATCCCCATGCTATCAACTCAAGCAATTAGGAACACTGGTTGATACTAGTTTTGTTCTAAGCAAAGTTATATTTGTCAACCTATATTTTGAAACTTTATAATAATAGGGACTTCCAATATATTCACTAGACAGAGCAGGAAAATGAGACCAGAGAGAAAGAAATTGCTCTTCTTATTTCAAAACATTTGGATAGCTCTCAAATCTATGTGTGCCAGAGATTAGATGCATCCAAATAGCTACCTCAGTCGGAAAAACACACATAGACAAATAGCAAAAAAACAACTCCCCAGGCAGAAACTGACAGAAATTTATTTTGTTCATTATTTCATCTGACTATTAGATTCAGAAGTCCCAAGCCAGACTCTGCATGTGAGGTAACAATTCATTCCTGACACAAGCTGACTTCCCTAACCACATTAATAAACTGTCATTAGTAAAACCTGTTACTGGTACAGGAAAGATTTAGGTCTAGCAAGAATAGCATCAAAATAATTAGCAATTAATGGCAAGCTGTTATATTCATGCAGGCTCTATGTGATTTCAGTGATTTTTTTCTTCTTCCAAATCTCCTCCAGCAGCAGTTAAGATACAGATGGAACGGCAGTTTCATCCTGCTCTAACTGAAGTCTACAAGAGCAGGACCAGATTTGGGGTCTCTCATATCAAAATTTCTTAATGAATGGTGGTTATCCACAGCATTAGGCGAATGCTTTCCTTATCCTGCCAGTGTTTCAAGACTATACAATGTGATAACACATAGTGTGCTAAAAAGAGAAATCAGTTTGTCTGCCATATCTTCTAAATGGTATATAATTATAGGGAAGTGACAATACCCAGTCACTCTGGAATCCATGTTATCTCATTATACAGTGATACTATTTTAAAGTCAAATGTGTTTTATTTTTCAGGATGTTTATTTTTCAATTTATAGATTCTCACCCACCACTACTATACTGGAGATGGAAAGGAGGTAAGAGCTCAAAAGAGTAATTATGCCTACTTTTATTTTGTTCCTCCCAGAAAACAGAAAGCTCTGTGTTATTTACAGAATAACAGATTCTACACGTACAGCTTTGCTAAACATTGCTATGTTATCAATTTCAAATGCATGCCAGAAACTTCACATTCAAACAGCAACAAGACCTTTGCTGCACTGAATACTTCATTTTGCACAACCTAGAGCTGGCTTTCAAAAACATACAAGTCTCTTCTCATGTAACATTAGTGTTTTAAAGTAGAAGTCTCATACCAGAGAGAAGCAGCACAGATACATTTTTCAGCACAATGCTGCCTGCAAGGAAAGAGTGTGTTTCAAAACAGGGAAGCAGCATAGCCAGAACAGAGTACTGCTGCTAGTGATCTTGGCTGGCACAGCAGTTCCTTGGAAATTTACATCTGAGAGCACAAGTCAATACAACCCACTGAGTCGGTAAACTAGATAACTAAGAGCAGAAATGAAGGTGAGGTTATCATGATAAAATTTTTGGTTTTGTTTTAAAAAAGCCACTAACTAGCATTTCTTACAGTAAAAATGAACTAGTGAAGAACAATTAAAATATCCTATATCCCAGGAGCATGGATTCAAGCTTCATACAGGGCACTCCTGAAGGCCAGCCCTACAGTTACTCAAGTAATAATGCTTGAAGTCAAAACTAGACAGGTATGATTTATCACTTAACCAGTGGGATGGATGATGGACATGAGAATCAGCAAGGCCAAGTCAGATATGGCAACGCACTTTCTGAGCCCTTTCTAATGTCAGGACAACAGGGAATGGGAGGAAGTTGGATCACAGGAAGTTTAATATTAAGATGAGGAAAAACTTCTTTACAGTGAGGGTGACAGAGCACTGGAACAGGCTGCCCAGGAGGGCTATGGAGTCCCCTTCACTGGAGACATTGAAGAGCTGCCTGGACACATTCCTGTGTGATCTTGTCTAGGTGATCCTGCTCTGGCAGGGGGTTGGACTAGATGATCTTTCTAGATCCCTTCCAACCCCTAATCTATACTGTGATGCTGTAATAACTAATGGTGTGAAATAAGGCTGCGTTCTTGCACCAACTCTATTCACAATCTTTTTTAGCATGATGTTCCAGAGGGCCACAGCAGAATTTGATTATAAGGATGGTATCTACATCCAGTATCGTACTGATGGAAGCCTGTTTAACCTAATGTGATTGAAGGCCCTGTCTTGGTTTGACCAGACACTTTTTAGGCAAGAGTCCAAAATAAGGACCTCCCCCTCTCAGGATAAAGGAATAAATGTAAAATCAATACACATGCACACCCGAAGCAAAGTGACAAAGAATAACTTTAACAGATAAATATATTTCTGTATTTGGACTGTTATATATAAGTAAGAAAGCTTCCCAGGTCTCCCCAGCTCACCATGCCACAAGGTTCTTCCCTTCCCACCCCCGATAAAACCTGCAAGAAATATAGTCCGGTTGGAGTGGGAAGAAGGTGAGGTGAGCTGAGATGATCTCGATGGAGCCAGGGACTCAGACAGCTGAAGAGAAGAAGTCCCAGTTAGATGGAAAGCTGAGCACCGCGTGGTCAAGATGGCAGAGGCCACGTGGTAGTCCT
>VWZO01003363.1:1891-16862 GCA_013396975.1 Bucco capensis
AGATAGGTGTCACATTAGCCACCCTCCAGTCATCTGGTACCTCTCCTGTTGATCAAGACTGTTGAAAAATGATGGAGAGAGGCTTGGTGAGCTCTTTTGCCAGCTCCCTAAATACTCTAGGGTGAATGCCATCCAGCCCCATAGACTTATGGGTATCCAGGTGCAGAAGCAGGTCATAAACTACCTTTTCCTGCATTATATGGGGGTTGTACTGTTCCCCATCCTTGTCTTCAAGCTCATGAGCCTGAACACCCTGGGAGCAGTTGATCTGTTGTGGGTGACAGCCTAGAGACACTACAGTTCAAGTTTTAGGTTTTGTGGTTATTGTATGGTTTCTTGTTGCAGTGTTTCACTTTTGTTTTTTTTATCCCCCCAACGTGGCAGCCACTTGGCTTTCCCTGGGCAGTGCCATGTTGTCCAGCCCTCCGAGCCAGACCCAATTCTGTCCTAACCCTATTGTTTATCCCACCTGTCTTTCCCTGTTCCCTGGTTTACTATTGGCTCTTGATGCCCCAATTCCCCCCATTGTCTAGCTGGGCCATTTCTGTTCCACAGAGAAGCCTTAAAAATCCCTGCTGGATTTTAATAAACAGCTTTTCACCCTCAGACCGTTGGAGTGCACATCTCTCTGGGAGACTTAGAGCAGGAAGCCAGTCCCCCCTGGTCACCCCCTGTCAGTCTGTCCATTAAAGACAGAGGCAAAGACAATATTAAGTAACNGCTCCTCTCTTTGCTTCACTAAGAATTGAGAGTTTAACCAATTCATGATGGCTAAGCCCAAGATGGCCTCCAACCACCACATCTCCCACTAGTCTTTCTCTATTTGTGAACAGGTCAAGCAAGGCACCTTTCCTGGTAGGCTCCTCTACCAGTTGTGTCAGGAAATTATCTTCCATACACTCAAAAAACCTCCTAGCCTGACTGCTCTCTGCTGTGCTATATTTCCAGCAGATGTTTGGTAGGTTACAACACTGAAGATGTGTTTGAAGAAGATAAGGATGAGCTGGCATTGCCTTTTTGTACTCTAGAGATCTGTGAAGAGAGGAGGAGGTGAAATGTAGTGGTAATTCACCACTGCCAAGTTAATCATTTTTATTCAGAATATGGCCATCAGGTTTACTTTTCAGTTTTGCAGTTTTAAGTAATTATCCACAAAATGTGGGTGTAAGGGGGCCACAAAGGATGGAGTTCTAGTGTTAGTCTACTAAGATAATATCTTGTGGCTCAGCTTGTGGCTGGTGAAAAGCGGGGCTTTGCTGGGGCTTTGTGGTTTGTCCAATGCATGGCTTGAGCAAGAGCATGGCTTGTTACACTATTGTTGCTGGTGCTCTGGGAAGATACAGAACTGATTCATCCCCTACAGATTAAGAATAGTGTGAACGTGGTGGCCATAACCTAGAGGGACACAGTCTAACAAAAAGGGCCCTATCAGCATCATAGAGCATCTGTGGCCACAAAATCTTGTCCTGCTCTCCTTGCTGAGTTTATGCTTGTGGGTATGTATGGCTTAAGGTGAGGTGCACATACTCTTTGAGAAGAAACTAGCTGGACAGAGGAAGAGGAGCTGGTGATGATTTACAGACTGCAGCAGCCATCCTCTGGGCACTTTCTTCCTTTCCACTTCTACATGGCAGTGAGATCCTCTGGCAAAGGTTAGTGTTAAGTCTGTGTTCTGAAATCAATGTAGCCAGTTGAAAGATACTGTGTGGCAATGTCTTTGGGTCATTAGTTTGTCGAAGTGTCTCAGATCAGCATGTTGAGGAATTGGGAACAGTGGGACCTCTCAATGCTAGTTTCTCTCTGACATGTAGGTGGCAGCAATTTGTATGATAAGTCTAGCTAACTGTGGCATAGATCGGGACAATTTGGTCTGCCCCAGTTGCCTTGCAGAAGCAAGGTGTTGATGGCATAGTGCTTTCCCACCTTTAATTATATTGGCCTAGGGTGGCTGATGAATATTATCAGCAAATATTTAGCTCCATGTGCATGCTCATGCATTGGTTTCCCTCAGCTCCTCATGTCCTTGTCCTAGGATAGAGCATGTGTGAGAAGCATGAGCTTTCCCACAGCTCCTGCAGCAGGTACAAGGAAGCTGGGATGCTGCTGGTGTATGCTTCTCCTCATGTAAAATGGCTGCACAACTCTGAGTTTGCTCAGGACACAGCTATAGCTTGTTTTAGCAGACAGTCATGTCAGCTGTCAGACAGACAAGATGCAATGAGCAGAGTCACACCTGGGAAATTTATGGGATGTTTTCTGGGTACATCTTAGTATGTTTCTCCCAAATTGTTTGCACATGGGCCTGGAAGTCATACCTCTCTACATGCCTCTGTTACTGCCCTGGCTGCTGACCTGGACAAAAAGGCTATTAGGAAAGTAGGAAACCTTCAAAGCAAATAAATCTACTTTCTGTGCAAATGCCCAGTCTTTACAAGGGCTACAGGAAAAGCCCAGGCAGGCTTGGGTTTTGAATAACTCTGTTAGGTTGGATTTGGGCAGCCCAGTTACTGCTATGGGTCTTTCGGCTGATGAAAGCACTGAGAGAGCCTGAAGTGGACATCACTGCAGTGGGCAGATGGTTCCCACTGAGCTCAAAGGTGCTGACTACCTGCTGGCCCTAAAGGATGAAGGGTAGCAGTCCATCCTGCTTGCTGAGCTGGGCTGAAATGTGATCTTGCTCTAGCAGCTGCCTTTTATTGCCAAGAGATACCACTAATCTTCAGGTGATATCTCACAGCTCAGAACCTGGAGTGCCAACGGGAGCTCAGTTAGCGTTATGGTCAACAGTTAGTAAACAAGCAGGAGCTGGGCACATGGCATACTGCAGGATTCCACCTCTGCTCTAAGGTCTAGGTTCTAGGCTCCAGTGTAGTCCCAAGGTAGGGGCTAGTGTCATTCTTCTGCAGGGTATGTTGCCGCAAAAAAAGAACCTCAGGCATTCCCACCACAGGTTTTCATCAAAGGAAAAACTGATGCTCAAGTATCAGTCACTTGGTGTATCTGTCCTGGCTTAGAAAAACGTGTTGACTGAGGGGTCACATTGTCCTCGTTTTGCTTGGACAGAATCACAGGCCAGCCTTGGTATGCAGACCATTAGCAAGGAGCTAGTCAGCAAGGAGCTTAAGCTGACGGGGCAAAAACATCATGCTCATAAAGAAGGAAGTTTTGCTGAGGATGAGGGTCTCCTCCTCTTCTTCTTCATCTCCTTCTTTCTTCTTCTTCTTTCTTTTTCTCCTCCTCCTTCTCATGAGGGCTGCTTTCCCATTTATTGTGACTGCAATACATTCACTGCACTGAGTATAACTGTGTACTTTATGTAAGTATTTACATTAGTTTGGCTGTTTCATTAAATCTGTTTTCATTTCAACCCGTGGGTTTCCTATCCCTCTCCTGATCCACTTTCTCAACTAGGGAGGCATCATTGTGTGATAGAGTAACTGCTGTCATTTAGCCATGGGGTATGGACTAAATGTAGACACACCCTCCCTTTGTCCCCATCCACTGTCCAGCTGATCTTGGGGATCAGCGTATTGGAAGGGAGACAGGAAATTAATTTTTAATAGGGATGCCAGGCTTTGAGGGTAAGTGGTATGCCTCCCATTGAATGGCTGGAGATGTGTTTATCTGCCTTCTAGAAAAGACTATAGGTATCCTCAGGAATGATGAATATCAAGGAATTTTTGGAGCTGTCTGGTACAACTCTTTTAATATTGCTGAGATTTTAGCACACCTGTGATGTGTCAGGGCACTGAGAGCCTTGGGCAGACATCTTTTTATTATTATTTAAGTTAACATGATGAACCACCATTGGTACTTGATTGCAGCTAGATCTGATACAGTGGCTTTCTGTACCTGCTGTTCTGGTCCTGCAGATTTTTCCATTTTATTCAGTTTTTGCAGATAAGATCTCTGGTGTGACTTGAATGTGAGGTACAGAAAAACACTGATATTTCCAGGAAGCTGAAAGGTACATGAACAAGATTTCAGTGACACTGTGTGTTTGAGTCTTGACTCATTTCAGAATCCAACAAGAAGAAACTATCTTCTTTGAGTTTTGCTGGCAGAGGAGTCACAGATGTATTAGGACCGCTTTCCTTTTTCTGGCATTCCTTCATAATTCCAGCCAATTTGGCCTTTTTCTCCTGCTTCAGGCTTACTGTTCCCCAGAGCCTATTTCAGTCCTCAGAGGGAGCAAAAGGGTTGTAGTGGTTCACAAGAAGACATTTAGCTCTTTGGCTTTGTCTCAAACAATGATTCACTAATTCGTTTTGAGATGCTTGGCAGCAAACACCTCAGGTGAGCAAGGAGAGTGACTAAGAGACAAGGATGTGCTGTGGATGCACCCTGGAAATGCTGCTATTATGTAAGCATGGAGAAATTGGGCTCGACGTATTTGATCACAGCCTTGAACACAGCCCTGCCTCTCTCAGCAGGCTCAGACTAATGCTCTATTGCCTATGCTGACTTTAGGTAATACCCTTGTTTTTGGAACAAATCAGCAGTAAACCAGCAAAAATCAAAAGGGGAGGAGGCAAGAGGAACTGCTTGTAACAGTTACTGTTCACTTTAGGCAGATGAGTGAGTTTTATTATCTCCTGCACGGTATCCAACGGAACCGCAGGAGCTCCCTAACAACAATGCAGCAGGAAAAGGAAGTGTCTTAATTGTTGGAGCAAATGCATTTGTGCAAGGCTATTGACCCATGAGTGCTATCTGTCCTGCTTATAATGGAATGGAGACATGCTACCTCCTTCCACAGTAGTGCCAGGCAGCCGAAATAGCAAAGGCTGCAATTGCTGGAACTGGTAAAGAGGACAAAACCAGGCATGGTCTAAGACACTACATGGTTTGTCCATGGGGGAATTCTTCTCTAATCATCAGCTGAAATGCAAAGCTAGTCTGTATAACTTATAAAGATGTTGTGATCCCCCAGTCTCATAAAAACTGACCTTTTCAGGTTCTCTCCCTCCTTTTCTATCTCTGTTTAATCATCCCTTCATCCAAATCTAATGTTTCCTCATTTCTGAAGATGGCATACCTGATCTTGGCATTGTTTCTCTTACTGCCCTGCTATAAGTGAATCATTATGAAAAAATGGTAAACTGCATCCTCACTGTTCCCTCAGGATTGACTTTATAAAGGATCTCATATTTCCTTAATGGCAAAGTTTTCAAAGACTATATGCGGCCCTCTACAAAAAGCTGTTACTAAGGTCCTTTAGGAACTGCAAGACCACTGACACCAAAGACAAGTAGTTCCATGTGTAAATGTCACCTTGAAAGTTTGATTTTGAAATTATGCTTAGGTATGTCCCCTCTTTATTACATAGGCCATCCTTAATTTCCTCTGCATCTGGGATTCATTCATCGGTGTAGCTGAAAGGGAACCATGACAAAGACGCACTTTGCATGTGCTCAATTTTAGATGAAGACAGTATCTGAGAGTTCATTGTGTCCCTCAAGTTCTCAGGTGGTGTGCTTGGTCTCACTTGGCTGGACTAGCACAAAAACATCTGTAACCAAAACTGAGCTGTTAACAAAACCCCTCTCACTCTTTCTTCATAAATACTTGAAAAAACACCGTGTTGCTCTGATATCTATACAGGTAAGCTCTGCTTTCAGTGGCAGAGGCATGTCTGCTTCCAGGGATGGGATTGCTGGAAAAGAATTCATAGCTTGTTGCAGGTGTCGGTGGGACTGGTAGCTTCTTTCTCTTACTCACCACAGTGTAACTTTCAGGCACCTTTTCAGGTAAGAGTTGCAGACACCTTGAATAGAATTGGTCCTTCTGCTTGAGCAATGTTTGAGGTGTTTTGTCCAAAATGTTGTGTTTTTTGCTAGGTTGTACTGATGGAAAGTGATGGAGCACTCCCTTTCCCATGGGATGCGTTACTTTCCCCTCTCTTGTCATTAAGAGTTTTACTGACAAAAGGAGGCATGGCCATAGTTGGCTAATTTTGCTGTTCTCCAGAGCACTCTGGCTAAAGGAGAATCAAATTTGCTTTACCACTAATCCACCACTGCAGACATATCGCCACAGTGTGTCTCTCTTTTATTCAACTCTGCTACGGAGGATATCTGTGTACTATGTCACTTCAATCATCAGCTGCCAGCTTCATGGGCATCCAACATCCCCTGTGCTTGGTTGTTCAGAAAAGAAATTGTGTCCCCCTCGGTTTAGTGCTATTGCAGCATTAGCAGCCATGATAAGCTGAGCAGAACATGGGCTAATGTTTCATTACTGGAAGAGTGTTGAACATACAAATAAAAGGGTACAATCAGCAACTGAGCTTGTTTAGTGTATTTCTGCTTCACCAGTGGGAACATTTCTAAGACCAGCTTGCAAACCTCTGCAGCCCTAATGGCATGCTGTCTGGCAATGTAGCATTCTAGAGACTCGTCTGATGTGCACAGGCAGTGAAAGGAGTCTTGTACATACTGAATGTGAATTGCTCCTGGCATGCACCTATGCTAAGCACCTTCTATCCCACTGGCCTCTATTAGCATTTTTTATTAGTCAGGCAAGTGAGCAGTTCAAAGAAAGAAAAATAATGGACATATGCATTCTCATATATATCAGTGTGCAGTGATGAACTCTTATTATTTGTGTGCTTCTAGCTTCTTGTATATGGCCACAATGCAGTTTAGATGGTTGGTGCCTGTACAGCTGATTGTCAGTAAGAGGCAGCTTCATTTAGCTGAAGCAAAAGCTTTTACTGCATATGACAAAGAGTGTTGCTAAAATTGGCTGACCCCTGGCTGTGTAGGAGATAGTCCAACTTAATTTTTTTTCTAAACATATTCCAGCTTCTCTTTGAAGAAATTCATTCAGAATTTCCCATAATGCTCTACTCTCAGGGTGAAAAGAAGCAACTTTTGGTGTAATTCTATTCATTATTGTGGTTTTATTTCCAGTTATCCTCACCAGAGAAGTCAGAAACAGGACCTGACATTTATCCATTCGTAGCACAACGGCCAGTGCTGGCTGAAAGGCAGATGGAGGCGGAAAGGGAACAAGCCTTAGTGAAGAACACAAAACAATCAAGGTACCATCCCTGTTGCTGAGAAGTTTCTTGTTAGTGCTGAAGTGGCCAGCAGAAAATGGTGGTGGTTCACTGAAACCAGCATGTGGTGGTGTGGTAGACAAGCAGCACACCCATTTCCAGTGCAGTTGCTCATGCAAGCATTTACTAAGCTTCTCAGGGAAGCAGCTGAACAGGGCTATTATTCTGCCTCTCAGGTGCTCAAATAGCCTGTTGTCTTTTTGCATTCATTGTTTGTGTTGAGGTTCTAGTGGTATTTCTAAGTTGAAGTGGGTAAATGTTTGTTCTAGAGATGCACTTTGATGGCCATCTCCTCTGAGCAAGACAGTTATTCATAGAAGTGAGGAAATTCAGCACCAAAGAGCTCAGGAAACTCACTCTTTCCTATTTGCACCCCTAATTAGAGCAATTAATCTCTGCTGCTTCTGCCATCTAAGCTTCCAGGCTGGAATGTATTGTCCTGTCTTGTCAGAACAGAAATGTGAAAATGGTTCCATTTTACCTGACACTTTGCCAGTAGAGCTTTTATCAGTATCTGCCTCCTATCAGCTTCTATCTTGCCTAAGAAATGAATCTGAAAATGTAAAGAATAAATTGATGTGACTGTTCCAACAGAAAGGAGAGGTGTGGAATTTTAAGAGATCAGCCTCTACTTTATGTGGGTTTTAGTTGGATATTTCCACATGAACTATATTTCTTGAGAATTTCTTGTGGGTTTCCATTTTGCTGTAACAAGATGACCATAATTTTCTGGGAATACCAAGACATTTCCATCATAGGGAGGGGTTTTCTTTTCACTGATGAAATGAAAACTTCTCCCTTCAAAGTCCCTACCTATTGAAATTCTCCAGGTATATGCCCAAGGCAGGGTGAGGATAAGGTTGTCTCTATGTTTCAACTCCATCTCTGCCCCTCAGCCAGTCAATCAGTGCTTAATTTAACTGGTTAAAATCACTCCCCATTTTCCCACATGTATGGATCAGCTGATGAGCTGTACAGACTGGGGATCACAGTACAGTGCCATGGCCCTCTCTATCTCAAATTATACATACAGTTCTGTAAGTTAGGGACATGAGTGCCTGAGTCTCTCTTCTACGTGATCTTGCAACACTGGGAACTCCTTCAAGGAAGAAAGCATTTCTTGTGGCACCTGACCTTGTAGTGTGCTGCACCCTATGGTGTGCTGAAGCCCTGTGGTACTGAATGTTTCACTGGCCTTGAGGATAAAGTGAGCAGCTGAATATCTCAAATGTCTCCCTCTGCCCTCTTCTCCTTGTGAGACCTGTACAAAAGTGTGGTGGTACCTGCCTGTCCACAGACCTGCAGGTTTCACTGGGGCCACCTATGGAGTGTGACTGAAGAAGAATCAGGTGTGGCTCTAAAATCCTGGGAATGCCTGCACTTCTGCTGAGATTTAGTGGCTGTGTGGGGCTGCTCTCCTACTCTGCTGCAATGCCAGATAGAATGGGTGAACTTGTCTTACCAGCGGGAGTGACCTGGCTAATCAAGATGGCCATCTGTCCACAGCCAGCATACACATTTTACTCATACACACATAAGACTAAAAACTCACAGAATCACCAAGACTGGAAAAGACCCCCAGGATCATCAAGTCCAGCCTATGGCCCAATACACCACAACATCTAAACCATGCCACTCAGTGCCACATCCAATCTTTTCTTAAAGACCTCCAGGGACGGCGACTCCACCACCTCCCTGGGCAGCCCATTCCAGAGCCCAATCACCCTCTGCGTGAGGAAGTGCTTCCTAATGTTCAGTCTAACCCTCCCCTGCTGCAACTTCAAGCCATGGCCTCTTGTCCTGTCACTAGCTGCCATGGAGAAGAGCCCAACCTCTACCTGACTACAACTTCCCTTCAGGTAGTTGTAGAGGGCGATAACTCCCGATATTTAGAAGTGAACATGGTAGACACTGGACTGCAAGTTAGTCTAGTCATGTATAAAACACTGTTTGAGTGGTCATCTGGAGATTAAAGCATTTCCAGCTGCATGTGTAAGGCAGTTGTTAGCCTTCCCTGCACTTTATGAAACAGTGTGACAGCAGAATTGTGATGTATCGATTTGCTTTTTGCGCAATTACTTTCTGCTGGTTCCTCATCAGCTAGCTTCACAACCTCTTCAAATGAAGGAATTCTCTGAACTCAGATGTTAACTCTAATGTTTGTGTTTTGGCTGCCCTTGATGAAAAAAATAAACTATGAGTTTATTACTTCTGCACTGTTTGTGCTTTTTTCTTTTCATGCTTGGATGCCAAAATACATTTATTGAAACAGGGTCAAGCTTGCTTTTTGACTTTTGAGATAAATCCGTCCACAAAAACTTCCAACAGGAATGCTCATACTTAGAGTTCTAGATCTTGCAGACCTTAAGTAGATACGAACTGCCACAGCCTCCAGTGAAGGACAGCCCAGAGTGTTATATAGCTCTTGTAACATGCCAACCACAGGACACAGGCAAATTTTTTTTCATATTTTGTTCTTCATTTCTCTTTATTGCTTCACTAGTTGATTGAATAATTCAATACACCATTGGCAGTCTCTCCCCTTAAGCACAGAGGAAATAAAGGATGGGCACTTTGCCATCCTGAACCTGTGTGCACAGCGTTACTCTGGAGAAGTTGCTAGGGGGAACACAGGGTGAAAATTGAACTCAAGACAAACACCTGTGTGAAGGTCTGCAATTTGATCACTTTAATTTTGTTCATGGAGGAATAGATGGATAGATGGGCGAGTCCAAAGACTTGTGGTCAATGGAGTGAAATCCAGTTGGCAGCCAGTCACGAGTGGGGTCCCACAGGGCTCAGTACTGGGGCCACTCCTGTTCAACATCTTCATTAATGACCTGGACCAGGGGGTAGAGTGCACCCTTAGTAAGTTTGCAGATGACACCAAGCTGGGTGGCAACGTCGATCTGCTTGAGGGTAGGGAAGCTCTGCAGCGGGATCTAGACGGGCTGGATGGCTGGGCCAAGGCCAATTCCATAAAGTTCAATAAGGCCAAATGCCGGGTACTGCACCTTGGCCATAACAACCCCCAGCAGTGCTACAGGCTCGGGGAGGAGTGGCTGGAGAGCTGCCAGGCAGAGAGGGACCTAGGGGTGCTGATTGACAGCCGGATGAACATGAGCCAGCAGTGTGCCCAGGTGGCCAAGAAGGCCAATGGCATCCTGGCCTGTATCAGAAACGGTGTTGTCAGCAGGAGCAGGGAGGTGATCATGCCCCTCTACTCAGCTCTGGTGAGGCCTCACCTTGAGTACTGTGTCCAGTTTTGGGCCCCTCACTACAAGAGGGACATTGAGGTGCTGGAGAGAGTACAGAGGCGGGCTACCAAGCTGGTAAAGGGCTTAGAGCATAAGCCTTATGAGGAAAGACTGAGGGATCTGGGCCTGTTTAGTCTGGAAAAGAGGAGACTGAGGGGAGACCTCATTGCTCTCTATAACTACCTGAGGGGAGGTTGTAGGGAGGCAGGAATTGGTCTGTTCTCCCTGGTAGAGAGTGATAGGACAAGGGGAAATGGATTGAAACTGCGCCAGGGGAGGTTCAGGTTAGATATTAGGAGGAATTTCTTTACTGAAAGGGTTGTCAGCCATTGGAACAGGCTGCCCAGGGAGGTGGTTGAGTCACCGTCCCTGGAGGTGTTTAAGAGACGGCTGGATGTTGTGTTGGGGAGCATCATTTAGTGGGGTGATAGGGCTAGGAAAAAGGCTGGACTCGATGATCTTCAAGGTCTCTTCCAGCTGTAACTGTTCTATGATTCTATGATTCTAAGACTGTCCTCCTCTCCCCGTTCTATTTGACTTCTGCATTTTGCTTTTGCAAAAGTAACCCAGGGGCAGTTCCCCACATACAGCCTAGGAGCCCTGGCATCATGACAGCAACCTGTCTACCCCATCCTGTAACACAGGACAGTATTTCACCTGGGATGCAGCATGTCTTACCTGATCTTCTCTCAACACACACACAGAACACTCCCACAGTGCACCCATTTTCAGAGATTCAGAAGCTCCCTACACTTACTCAGCAGGTGCTGGCTTAGTGGTGTCACAAGACACATCTGCTTGTTCTCACTGGTATGACAAGGCAGTGAGTGGTCCATTGCATATGTGAACATGAAGCTCAATGCACTAAATAATAGTTCAGGTAAGCCTGGATGATGATGGTGCCTTTCAGTATTTTCTGATGGGTCTCTAATGACTTTACTGAAGAGGAAGTCTCTCTGCCTGCCAAGTGCATTTCTGTGCAGCTATCTGTTCCCAGCTTGTTGACAGAAGCACCCTTCTGTTCCATTCAGCATAACAAACCATATTTCTTAGCAATAGTTTCATGAAGAGATTTTGCTTTTGATTTAGAGCAAGGGAGAAGTCAGAAAACAGTAAGATTTTCTCAGTCTCACAGTCTTATTGTGGTATCAGTAATTTTTTCAGTTAGTATTACTTTTGACTGCTCAGGTCAGGAGGTACTGCTCTTTGAATTAACACAGGTCTTGATTATACATAAAAATTTTTTGGACAGATTGAGTAGTTTTCAGCACTTGCATTTCTGTTTACTCTGTTTTTCCAGAAGTCTAATTTAAATTATCTGTATATGCTGGTAGCCTGTGGGTCATTCAGGAAGTGGCAGATATTCCAAAATGGGACAGAATAAAAATTTTGCAGAGGCTCTGCACTTTCCAGCATATGAAATGGGTTGTTAGGGGTTTTTCATGTTTCTAGGAGCCACTTGGCCTAGAAATATCAAGATGAGCCTCTATTCAGCCACCACTTCCAGTCTCTTGTATCATTGTGAGGGCATTCATTGTAACTAAGAATCCATGGTAATTATATATACCTTGTGACTGTACATAACTCAGCCAAAATCCATGACTGCCCAGTTGCCTGGAACTGAATATTATCATCTGGAGCTTTGTCCTGGTTTGACAGGACAAACTCAGAAGGAAGCCCCTTTAAGAGCCTCCCCCTTCCCCCAAAGGAAAGAAATCACTGAACACTGGGAGTGAGTTGTAAAGAATAACTTTTTTAACATAGAAGAATATATATAACAGTGAATATATAGGGTGTTATAAACCCTCCCTGTTTTCCCCCGCCCCTTATGCCACCAGCTGCCCCCCAACTTGCAGTAAAACCTGCTAGGGTTCAGTCCAAATAAGGTGATGTGGCAGATGAGGTGAAGAGTGGTGGAAACTCAGGTGGTAGATAGTGGTGGTGGGTGGAAAGATGAAAAGGTGGTCCGGCCACTGCACGCATTGCTGCAAGATGGAGGAGAGCCTGCCTTCTTCTCTGTTGGAGTGTAATTTGCCTCTGATCCTCTATAGGCTCGGGTCCAAAATCCAAGTGGCAGGCCCCTAGTCTCTCTGGCTACCTTTTGCCAGAGGCTCCAAGAAGGTCCTTTCTCTCCAGCAGAGATGTATAGCACATTCTTTATGTCTGGCCCTCTTCTAACTGGGCCAAGGGCTACTGCATGTGCAATCTCCTGCTTTATCTGCTCAAAAGCCTGCTGCTGTTCAGGTCCCCAGTGAAAGTCATGCTTCTTGCGTGTCACCAGTAAAAGCGGGCTAACAATCTGGCTATACTCAGGGATGTGCATCTTCCAGAAGCCTGTGGCTCCTAGGAAGGTTTGAGTCTCTTTCTTATTTGTGGGCATCGACATAGATGTTATTTTATTGACTACCTCACCTGGGATCAGTTGTCGCCCATCTTGCTATTTTACTCCCAAGAACTGGATATCTTGGGCAGGTCCCTTGACCTTGTTCTGTTTAATGGCAAAGCCAGCGTCTAGGAGAATTTGAATGATCTTTTCTCCTTTCTCAAAGACTTCCTTGGCTGTGTCCCCCCACACAATGATGTCATCTATGTACTGCAAATGATCCAGAGCCTCACCCTTTTCCAGTGCATCATGAACCAGCCCATGGCAGATGGCGGAACTGTGTTTCCACCCCTGGGGCAATCAGTTCCAAGTGTACTGCACAGGAACTCTTGTGAGGGCATTCATTGTAATTAAGAATGCATGGTAATTATATATACCTTGTGACTGTACATAACTCAGCCAAAATCCATGACTGCCCAGTTGCCTGGAACTGAATATTATCATCTGGAGCGTTCCTTTCTGTAGCACAGCTTTGTGCTGTTGCCTCCTTCATTTGTGGGGAAATATCAAAATTCGGATGTTGGCATGTAAGGCCCCAGCCACAACATGTTCTGAATTCCTTATATGACCTCTAAAGGAATTGGTGGTATTCAGTAATTTGTAGGACAGCTCTACTCAGTCTCCCTAAATTTAATGATTCAAAAGCCTGGAGATTTCACTGAGTATTTTTGTGAGATGAGCTTTCATTTAAAATGTAGAACGTGGGAGAAAAAGCAAATTCTGAAAGAACCTTCTCTAGAGTATTAGGTTTCCAAAAATATATCTCTTGGAAATAATCCTTTTAGATATTACAGATATCTTCTATCCCCAAATCCAGTGTCTTAATATAAAACCAATAAATGCTTTGGAACGTTTAGTCCTGTGAACCCATTAAGAGGATCATGATAAGCTTTCTCTCCTCCCACAGTTCACTTTATTCTCTGCTAACAATGGCCACAGAGGAGACTAACTGGTAAGGATGCTTGTAGTGAAACAAATGATTCATTTGCAAAGACCATGAAATGAACTTCTTAACTTCCCTATTACACAGAACCATGCCAGGAGTAGAAATCGGGAACTTCTGCTAGGTTGTATTGCTACTGGGATACATCTACTGGATAGTTTCACTGATTTTTTTTTTCACTGACACTGATTTTTCTGTAATCTGGTGATGAGTTAGAGCCATTTTGTACATGCTTCTCGGTGTTTCCTTCTTCCAGATATCTAAAACTCAATGAGTGAAGGAGCAGCATTCTGCAATGTCATCTCCACTCTTACTCTGGGTAAACTCACTGAAGTTTAAAGCAGCTGGATCTGAAGAAGGAAAGAAAAAGGACATCAAGGTGTGTTTTTTTTTTCCTCTGTAAAGGAAAATATACTCTTTTTAGGAGAGTCTTACAGCTTCTTAAATGTCTTGATCTGCAGTCTCAGATTATCTAGGATAGTATCAGGGCATCATACCCATAAACTTGAGCAGAACATTACCAGGCGCCTGAACATTGGGTGGAAAGTATATAGCAGAGGTAGCCAGTGGCAAGTGAGTTCAATTACTTGAACCAAATATTGAGAACACCAATTTGTGGATGTCACTCTTAGAAGGCTACATGGGAAGAGTTTCAGAATGGATATTGTAACAGAAAAAACATACAAACCCCCTGCACCCAACTCTCAGATTTCTTCTAGTTGCTTTGTTTGAGCAGTTCCTCAGTTTATGCAAGACATGCTGTACACCAAATTCTTGCAATACATATTTGAAGACTTGGTAATTTTGCCCCAGCACCACATTAGACTGTGGGCTTCCTAGAAACTGTTATTTGCTAAATTATAGAATCATAGAATCATAGAATGGTTAGGGTTGGAAGGGACCTCTGGAGGTCATCTAGTCCAACCCCCCTGCACTGGGCAGGGACATCCCCAACTAGATCAGCTTGCCCAGAGCCCTGTCAAGCCTCACATTCAATGCCTCCAGGGATGGGGCCTCAACCACCTCCCTGGGCAACCTGTTCCAGTGTTCCACCACCCTTGTGGTGAGGAACTTCTTCCTAATGTCCAATTTAAATCTCCTCCTCTCCAGTTTAAAACCATTGCCCCTTGTCCTTTCACTGCAGGCCTTTGCAAACAGGCCCTCTGCAGCCTTCTTATAAGTTCCCTTTAAGTACTGGAAAGTCACTATTAGGTCCCCTCGAAGTCTTCTCTTCTCCAGGCTGAACAATCCCAGCTCCTTCAGCCTGTCCTCATAGGAGAGGTGTTCCAGCCCCCTGATCATTTTTGTGGCCCTCCTCTGGACCT
>VWZO01003369.1:0-22490 GCA_013396975.1 Bucco capensis
TGCTGCACAAATTTGTGCAAAGTGCGCCATCGACATGTCCCCATACATTGTTGACGATGATCTCGGGAAGAGATGACGAAGTACCAAATGTGGTGGAGGTGGCTAACAGGGTGCAGCAATATGAGGACAGCATTTCAGGTCCCCTACAGGCTTGTGTATCAGCCCTGGAGAAAATAGCTCAAGAAACCAAGAAATCAGTTGAAAAGCTGATTGAGAAAATAGATAAGGAAGAAGATGGATTTTGCTNAGATGCTCTCCTATAAGACCAACTAACCAGCAGCAGCACATGTCTCGACACACCCTGTGATCTCTTTTGCAAGGGTTTGGAGAGGACATGAGTGAGTGGGATGGAAAACCTACCCCTGCTCTACGAGCATGAGTACACCAATTACAAAGTAAAAATCAGGGAAAACATGGTCCTGGGTGGATGAATGTTGCTGCCATCATCTGGCAACATTACGGAGATCCAAATTCATGGGTTTCAAATTCAGGTTTTTATAGGGTGTATGACAGTGTACTGCATATAGTCCATGCAAATCCTATGAACGTGGCAAATCCTGCGAACCCAGCCACTAATACTGGGTACTACCCTCAGAATTAGGGGGGCCCTGCCTCCAGCTGGGTGGAGGACAGGGACAACAGAGTCTATTGGACTGTGTAGATTCGATGGCTCAGCACATTAGAGCCACAGGAGTACAAGGCCCTGGTAGATACTGGTGCATGGTGCACCATAATGCCATCGAATCACAAGAGTTCAGAGTCTGTCACAATTACTGGAGTAACAGGAGGGTCTCGAGAGCTGACTGTACTGGAGGTTGAGGTGAGCCTGACTGGGAACAGCTGGGAGAAGCACCCGGTGGTAACTGGTCCAGATGCCCCGTGTATTCTTGGCATAGACTTTCTTAGAAAAGGGTATTACAAAGACCCAAAAGGGTATCGATGGGTCTTTGGGATAGCAGCTGTAGAGACTGATGTTGAACAGCTGGCTGCCTTGCCTGGGCTTTTGGAGGAGTCTACTGCTGTGGGACGGATGAAGGTCAAAGATCAGAAGCTGCCAATTGCTACTGAAGTGGTGCATCAACGGCAATATCGCACCAACCAAGATTCTGTACTTCCCATTAGAGAGCTAATCCGACAGTTAGAAAGGAAGAAGGTGGTTAGCAAAGCTCACTCACCATTTAACAGTCCCATATGGCCAGTACGAAAATCCAGTGGTGAATGGAGGCTAACTGGACTATCGTGGCCTGAACGAGGTTACACCACCAATGAGCACTGCTGTGCCAGACATGCTGGAGCTCCAAAATGAGCTGGAGTCGAAGGCATCTAAATGGTATGCCATGATTAATATTGCAAATGCCTTTTTCTCCATTCCCATAGCACCAGAGTGCAGGCCAGAGTTTGCCTTTACCTGGGGAGGCGTCCAGTACACCTGGAATCGACTGCCCCGGGGTGGAAGCACAGCTCTGCCATTTGCCATGGCCTGATCCATTCTGCACTGGAGAAAGGTGGAGCTCCAGAGCACTTGCAGTACATTGACGACATCATTATATGGGGGAACACGTCAGAAGAAGTTTTCAAGAAGGGCAAGAAGATAATTGAAATTCTCTTAAAGGCCGGGTTTACCATAAAGAAAAGCAAGGTTATGGGGGGCCTGCACAAGAGATCCAGTTTCTGGGAATCAAGTGGCAAGACGGGCGTTGCCAGATCCCAATGGATGTGATTAACAAGATAACAGCTATGTCCCCAGCAACCAGCAAAAAGGAAGCCCAAGCCTTCTTGGGTGCTGTGAGTTTCTGCAAAATGCATATTCCCGACTACAGTCAGATCGTAAAGCCTCTCTATGATGTTACCCGAAAGAAGAACAAATTTGACTGGGGCTCTGAACAAAAACAGGCCTTTGAACAAATCAAACGGGCTAACAATGGTCGAAGCAAACACTAGCTGGGTGGAAACATACCCTGTGCCTCATGCCACTGCCTGAAATACTATTTTGGGCCTTGAAAGGCAGGTTCTGTGGCGACATGGGACTCTGGAAAGAATTGAGTCAGATAATGGAACCCACTTTAAAAACAGCCTTATAAATGATTGGGCCAAAGAACATGGTATTGAGTGGGTATATCACATTCCATACCATGCACCAGCCTCTGGAAAAATTGAACGCTACAATGGACTGCTAAAAACCACATTGAAAGCGTTGCGGGGAGAGGGACCTTTAAGAACTGGGATAAACACTTGGCCGAGGCCACCTGGTCAGTTAATACCCGGGGATCTATCAATTAACCTGGTCCTGCTCATTCAGGCTGTCTTCCCATGGTGGAGTGGGACAAAGTCCCTGTGGTGCATGAGAGGAATCTCTTAGGGAAAATTGTGTGGGTATTCCCTGCTGCAAGCAAGGGCAAACCCATTTTTTGGGGATTGTCTTTGCTCAGGGACCCAGACATCCATGATGAAGGATGGTGAAGCCCAATATGTGCCTCAAGGGAATTTGACTTTAGGTGAAAATAACCGATTTAAATCTACCAAGTGTTAACTACTATGAAGAAGGTTGTAAACTAATGATGAGTATGACATGAATGATATGGAATAAGGGGGTGGAATGTCCTGGTTCAGACTGAAGCAGAATTGATTCTGCTAAGGTAGTATTGCTTCTAACTAAAGTTCCTTTAAAAGTGACTGCATTTCTCTGAAAGCTGGCAGTATGTTTTCAAAACATTACCAACTTCTGATAACTTAAGCCTAAAATGTTTGGATTACAGCTAAGGATTGGAATGTAAGTTTTTTGTGATTCCACAGAGAAGTTGGGGGGGTGCAGGGTGAGAGCCTGCACCTACACTGACAGGGAAGGAACAAGCAAGACAGATGAACCCAAACTGACCAACAGAGTATTCCATTTCATACACGTCATGCTCAGTATAAAATCAGGGGGAGTTCCTTCTGTGCTTGTCTTGGCTTCCCTTGCAGTCCTGCTTTGAGGCCCAGCTTTGGTGCAGTAACATAGCAATCGGGAGGAAGAGCGGGAGGTTTAAAACTTGGTGCTGGCTCTTTTATCTATATTTGTATATATTTGTCTGCTGTTGCTATTTTCTATTAAAATTAGTTAAAGCTACTCTGCCTTTTCCAATCCACAAGTCTCGTTATTTCACTCAAACCATAACACTAAGGCTAAGTGATGGATCGTGTGATGTATTTTTGAAGCTTTCCAATTTCCAGGTAATAAGTTTGGGCACATGTCTTAGTGGTGGTGGCATTATTTGAGTCTCTCTGTGACAGCTGGTTTGTCAGATATGGAAATGTCTAATAAATATAACTATATAGAGCATGTAAAAAGAGAGGGATTTTGTATTATTGCCTGGCAAAAAATCATCATGTTGTTGAAGTCATTGAAGAGTTTACCTTTGTGTCATGATTTACCTATGACTTCTGTTGTGTTACTCCTGATTTAGCCTGATGTGAATGAAGTCAGAGTAAGGCCTATTTCCTTTACATTTGTTATGGTTAGGTGTTGACAGTCTGCCAAGTGTTGTGCAAGATCCAAATGAAACTCGTACTTGTTCTTTAAAGCTCACACATTCAAGTCCTAATCATTCAAGTTTACCCATACTCTACGTGTAAGAAATCTTTACTTTGAGAAAGAATTTCCTTATGAAATATGAGAGTGCACTCACGTAAAGGAGGGTTTCCGACTAGGAGCTAGGATCTGGTACTCCAAAAATAGTCTGTGGTACAGTTTAAGTACGCCTTTTTAGAATCTAGAAATGTCTTATTCACAACATACTGAGCAGAAATGTTGCTAGCACTTCAGATTTTCATGGAAAGCACAACATTAAAAATACATTAACGGAAGGCACATTTTTGTTTTGAAATGACTATCCTCTTTTGAAAAGAATGAAAGAGGGAGAGAATAAGGAGAGGGAGGGAATGGGAGAGAGTAAGAGAATCTGGTGCCAAGACTGTAGTATAAATCTGTGCTATTAAGGCTTTGGTGTAGCGGTTTCATGGGAGTTATTTTGAAAATCCAGTATTGTAAGAATCTGAAACAACCTCATTCCAGAGGCAGTGAGTGTTGTCAGATTTCTATTTCAGGTATTTTTTGTGATCTTAGTGTTAACAGATGTAATGCTACTTAAAAGATAAGTGCAGACTTAACATGATAGAAGTTATTTCCCAGTGTTGTTTTATATTATATTTTTTAGTGGTTTAATGATTGTTCTGATGTAGAATATCTGTACTGGTCACAACCATCAGTTCTGTGATGTAAATTTGTTTCATTTGTATGCTCTGGCTCTTGGATATTGCTGAAGCACTGTCAGTTTTATGAAAAACAGAGGTATAAAAGACAAGGCATTCATTGCCAAGATTCTTTTCTTTCTCTTCCCTCCTTTTTCTTTCTCTTTCAATCTCTTTTTGTCTATCTCTCCTTAGTCTAGCAGCTAAGAAATAAAACTTGAAAACATGAATCTGCAGTGACTTAGAAACAAAAGCAGAAAAAAAGAACACTGAACTTAAAACTATTACATTGATTTACCGTAAAGCTGGTACCAATGATTTTATGAGCCCAATCTGGAAGGATGAAGGAGCTCAGCAGCTGGGCCCCATTTACAAGTGAGCATAACTACGGCTAGCTCTTGCTACCAATGTCTGAAGCCCAATTGGGCACGAAGTCATTCATTGGCATATTCCAAATGCTGCTAGTAATGCTTGGTTTTCTTAAGTGTGAAAATTAAAAAATTTATTTCACTGTTTACTTCATGCTTACTTAAGTATCAGTGGAGATACCTAGAGAAATTGATTTAACTTTCTCTTTATTGTAAACTATGCCAGATTTGATCTGCTTGAATTGTAAATGTTGAAGCAGCATCAAATAAGGGGAAAAGTTTCCAATCCAAGCAAAATAATTTACCTTAAAAAATAAAAAAAAAGGTTCTTATGGACACGAAACGTTTAAAAAACTTCATAAAAAATTTAGCCCTTAAGATGCCACTGTAATAATCATATTTTACTCCAGTCATTCAAATTAGGAACGTGTTTTTTAAGGTGTTGCACTTCCTGTTTTATCATACTTGATGGATAGATGTTCAACATATAACATTGTTGGCAGAAATCCCAGTTGAGACTGGTTTAGCTGATGCAGTGCATACTGACTCAGAGTATGATGACTATATTGTAATCACATCTGAATGCCATGAGCAAGAATATTGAAAATATTTATAGCCATTTTCCTCTCATAGCTGTTTTCCTTCCAAAATTTTGCTTGATGTTTGGGTCAGTTTGTATAGTTGTTTAAGAGGGTAAGTATTGACGTTACTGATGAAGTAAGCAAAGCTTGTGAATATGAACACCTATGCTATACAGTAGAGTTCAAGGGCCATAAAATCAGCATCAAGAATCAGAGAACTCTGCTGGGGGGAAGTGGTGGGTTTTTAGCTTCAGGATGTTTCTGATGACTTTAATGAAGACTTGCAGTTAGCTAGTGTTACTATCAGCACTAAACCTCATTATACAACATTGTTGGCGCCTGTTAGAGGTGAGGTCTAAAGATGAATTAATATACAAGCTAGATGTTATTCATTCTCTAGCAGAGGTCACTGGTAAGAGGATACTGCATTACTCTGCTGTTGGCAGCATACATTTTAATTCGGAAATAAAATGATGTGTAGCTGTTAAGTGGCTTTTCCTTAGTGTATGTGGTTGTGAGGCCACCTCCCTCATGTTCTGCTTGTTGACTTTTCCTGGTAGAGGATAATCACTAGGTCATTTGTTCTGGAGGAGTACTGTCATTTAACGTGATTGCAATTAGGCAAGAACAAGGTTGACTCTGAGCCACCAAATTGCCCTAGTGTCTATTTTTTAACTTTGAGTGAGCACTTCTAGGCACCCTCTGGATTATCTCACATAGCTCTTTAGGGTTTAAATAGCAACCACATCTAGTTAAAGCAAATAATGGAAAAAGTTGGTGTTCCATCCACTCTTGTTACTGACAGTTACCAAGATCCAGGAAACAGGTATTTGCATTTGCTTTTATTCTATGATTTTGGCTTAGCAGGACAGTAAGGCTGAAGTGGCCTTTTGGTTAAAAATACAGACTTTGGGATGTTTTCCTATATTGCTTCAGACTAATTTGAGACTTCTCATCCTGAATATGGGATTTCTGTTGTTCTAGATTTGTTTTCTTGCTCTGTTGTTTACTGGCTATCACAGAGGATGTGGCATCATGATTCCTAGTCCTAATTCTTCCGATGACCAGTCATAGAGTATTGAAGAAGTTGCTTCATCGTTTCATGCTTCGGTTTGCTTTCAAAGCATCTTATTGTGGTAATATGAGTTAAGTGATTTAAGCACTGAGATCCTGGTTAAAAAAAAAGGTATATACTTCAGGAGTGACAAAGCAAAATAATTACTGATTAGGTGTTACAATTTTTAGAGTTAAAGATGTATTTTAGATTGTTTGCATTTGTAAACTCTGGGCTATTCACTGCTAATCTTATTTCTTCGCTTTATTGTTACTGGAACATCTGTGATTGCCAACAGGTGGAAATGTTATATAAACTAGGCTAAGAGGCTTGAAACGGTTTCTCCCTTTGGGCAACTATATATAAAGTTTCCTTAAAATGATTAGTTCATTGAGATGGCAAATAAGAAAAAGTATTTATCAGTCTGAAAATGCTATTTTCATCAGACATACTCAGATAGGTTATATATATTTTCATGTAACTGTAAACAAGGTGGCTTTGTAGGCACTGCTGGCTGTGATCTGTCCTCATATGTCTTTGTGAAGCCTTATTGGACTCATGTGGTGGCATGTGTGTAGTGAAGGGCAGCATGTGTCTCTCTGTATTGATTTTACTTTTGTGCTTTGGATGTTAGAGGAGTGAGAGCAAGTGTTAAGGCAGCAGAATGGGCTAGCTTATGAGAAAGCAGAACACTTGCCAACTTAATAATAAAGAAATTACATTGAAAATGTCCCATGATCCCTAGCTTTAATAGTTTCATAGCACAGCCTGATGTTATTTTGGGATGGAATCCATATGTGAACTTCTTGGCACCTTGCTGTTGCCTGGGAAGAAAACCCAAACAATGGAAACAGAAATGGCCAAGGCTATCTCCTTCCATCTGATTCCTGCTGAATTTCAGAGGGAGGTGCTCATAGTGGTGTTTCTGGATACAGCCTCCTCAAACTTCTAAGTTTCTGGTTTTATGTCACTATAATTGTGGAAAGATGGTTAGTCTTGTGAAATTGCAGGGCACTATGTTGGAAATTTTACTAGAAGTAGCCAGGAAATTGTGATTCTCTTCTTCTGTCTCCCCTATCTAATACTGTTTCATTGGCCTAAAGTCATCTCAAGCCCAAACACTATCTCTAAATATGATTACAAGTATATTGACCTGTCAGAATATTCCTCTTGAGTTGAAGAAGGAATAAAATGGAATTCTGAAAATCTAACATTTTATAAAAACAACTAATATAACATGATAAATAGTAATATATGGAATGATCATTACCTGCCTAAAGAGTTAAGACTTGACAAAAGAATTACTACATTGATTTTAGTAGTTTAGAGCAGTTTATTTCTTGTCCCCTCTTAGAGAGATATAAAAGCATCCAGCACCCAAAGACAAGACAGTTTAATATATTAGTATCATATGTATGTATTAGTATCTTCTTAAGCTCACT
This sequence comes from Bucco capensis, assembly GCA_013396975.1. Classification (NCBI taxonomy): domain Eukaryota; kingdom Metazoa; phylum Chordata; class Aves; order Piciformes; family Bucconidae; genus Bucco; species Bucco capensis. The sequence continues at coordinate 7,673 of VWZO01003369.1, forward strand.
CACGTGATTTGTGCCAGATAAGTAAGGTCAATGGGGCATTCATCATAGTTTGCTGCTGCTGGTGGAAGTAACCTTTAACCAGAACTATAATGTCATGCAGTGAGACATCTCACTTAACTGCATACTATCTGGGGACTAGCTAATAATACTGAGAACATCCAGTTGTTGTAAGAGTAGTGGGATTTTTTTTTTTTCTTTACTAGCCTTTTTAAAGATGCTTGTGGGGAACTTGGACATGGGAGGCTGTTAAAAGCTAATCCATTTAGTTCCTTCTTAAAGTGAAGATTAACCTAAGTGCCTAAACTTTGAGGAAGCAGGAATCTGAGCCTTCTGGCTAGTTAGTCCTTGTTTCATGGCTGGCTTGAGCCCAACTGTCCACCACAAATCTCTTTTAAATACACAAGTAGGTCATACTTAACCAGCTCCCAATGTATTTGTTGTTCTGCTCAGCACTGTTACAAATTTCTTTGTATTTATTTTATTTCCAGTGAAACGTACTCTCCTGACATAGAATGCTTCTTGCTGCAAGGTATTTCTAAACACATTTAGAACATAATTATGCAGGTGCTCTGTTACAGAAACCTTGCCTCACATTGTTCGCTTTCATTTTCTCACTATGAGAGGTTGTAAGCCATGTGCCAAGTTCCTCCCTAGTTGTATAATTCTGTGCATTTTGATTATTTTGTCAGTCATATTACAAGAATATTATACATGCAAATTTCATTCAGGGCACAGAATGCTTTTGCAATTTTGTATAAATAAATTAAAGCATTTCCCTCTCTCTGCATTTGCTTCTGTCCTGTGTTACATGAGAAGAATTGGAGTTTAGGTTCCTGTCTCAGAACTGATTGACAAGAACAGTAACAAAACTGAGATAAGTTCACTTTTGAAAATATAAAGGACTCTGAATTGTAGTGTTGAGGATATCAGGGCTCTGTGACTCCTTTATGCATGATCAGCAGTTCCTTCTTCCTTGCAGTACAACACATTTTTCTCTTAGCCAGCACAATTCATAGAGCTCAAAAAGAAAATAAATACTGTCATGACTGGGAGCCTTCTGCTGTGGCCAAGCTGCAGCATTTAATCTTTGAGGAAGAACTCATTACAGAGGAAATTGTGCTTTATGGGTTCCTGTAAACAGCTCCTTTTCTAAAGATATGGGTCTATGTGTGCCAGGTGAAGCCACCCCAAGTCTGGGCTGCTAGCTCCCCACTTCCAGCTGTGCCTTTCGCTGGCTCAGGGAGCAGGTAGGACTGGATGTGGTCTCTCAGTCGACTTCACCACAAGCATTGACACCATGGACTGCTCCAGCCACACTGCACAGACTGTGCAAAATTGTGTGATATTCACAGGGGTATTCCTCAAAACAGAAATATAAAGCTTGAGTTTTCATCAGGAAGGAAAGACAAAGGCAAGAGAAAGGCAATGTCCTGTTTAAAGGAGGTGCTCTTGTTGCACATGTGTGAAGCTGAGGAATTGGCTTTAGGCAATATGCATCTCTGCCTCTCAGCATAAGGAATGGAGAGCATATTCTCATGCTGTTCCTGTGGTTCGATTTGTCATACTGCCCAGTGCTGTTAAATTTTTAGATCAGCTTAATTTTTAACTCTGGTGCTCCTAGTTAAAAATGATGTTCTGAATGGAAAAAAAAACAACAACAAAAAACCACCAAAACCAACAAACCCAAAATCAGGGGAAGGGAAGATGTTGTTTTTTCTGATTCTGGCAAGTGGAAAAATTATTCTAGATTAAAAACTTCTTACCTAAAAATGTTGGATGATTTTAATTTTCCTCTTATTCTGTCTTTATGTCAGCAGTTTGTAATCTGGAATTTTCTTTGATTTTTGTTTATCTAGATGAGCTGTAAAAAGCTTGTCATCTCATCTTTCCTTTTGAGACTGGAGAATTTTTTCTCTCAGGTGGTTAGAGTTCTTAGGGTCTTGGTGTTATTTTTGCTTTATAGTCATTAAAAACAACTCTTTTAAGTTCTCTGTATCGTGTCTTCTGTGGAGATGTCACGTTTTGGAAACCGATGGACACATTTGACCAGTATCCTTGAAATCAGACTGAGCATAACTTCACTTAGGAACTGTGTACAGCTTTGAAAGAGGCTTCTGAGAAGCACCTGGCTCTTCCCCTAAAGTGTCATGGTGATTTCACTGCAGTTTTTATCTTTGGTTTCTAGCATACTGCAGATGTTTACTATTTTGAGTAAACCCCCTGAATTAAGCCAATCAACTTCTGGGAGTAAATATTTGTAATATCTGCTTAGCCCCTTGTGTGTAAGGGGAGACCATGCACAGGAGATGTTTTCCTTTAATCAGGGTTTAAAGTTGAGGTCCTGAGTGCCTAAAGAACAATCCAATATCTGTCTTGGCCTTCACAAGAAAAGTAAGATGGGTTCAATTTTTTATGGGCCACTGTTTAGTCTGCCATTTAATCTGCCAAGGCATATCCAAGTTTAGATTGATTAAAGTGTTCTCATTTCCTGTCCTGAACATGTTGTGTAATAGCCTTCTTTAGCTTTTTTAAATATTTGCTCTGTTTAACTCCAACACTGCTGAGTGAAGTAATTACCATGTCGAATCAGTCAGTAGTATCCCTGAAATCTGCTAGGTCCTGTGCACTGTTGGGGCATGGTTAGACTCTGCCACGTATGATTTCTAGGTCACAGGCAGTATTTATGGGTTGATGGAGAGAGATCTTCACCAGCTGTTACAAAGAGGGGGCAAAGTATAGTAATTTTGATGGTTTAGCCAAAAGATTTATTTTGAACAAAAATATGCTAATAGATGTTTTTTGTTTCATTGGCTTTAGTAAACTTTTCCAGATCTTCAGTATCAGTGTATGTTGTTATTTTTTTATAGTCTCAGAGTTCAGTTTGTAAATATTCTGAAAGCAAGTGTTGAAAAAATGTTGGAGACTTAGAGGTTTTTCTGCAGTTTTTGGTCAGTTTGGTGTCGTCATCATCTAAACATAGGCAGGCTGGACTGTAGAAGATATCCCTTGGGTCACAGCTGCCTTGTTTTTGCCTTTCACAGGCACTGTCGTATTACCCTTTTTATAAGCGCATGCAGTTCTATCTTAGTGCTTTTTTTTTGTCCTCATTTGGGAAACTGTTCCCGAGTGTTACAATTCTGAAATGCTCTTCTAAGCTTCTTTAAATTTCCCTTCCTATTCCTGTCCTGTTGAGGATGCAAAGCTATGCTCCAAGGGCTAAGCCTAGAGTCAAGAACAAAATTGGACTCTGCATGTTGGACAAAAAATGTCACTAGTGTCTCCCAGAGGTGTGTTATTCCTTCTTAAAGCCCTCCACGTCAGAAACAAACTGCACAAACATGACATCAGAAATTGTGTTCTCAAATTAGCTAAAAAATAATGCTTCTTGGCATCAGCAGCAACAGAATGTAATCTTCATTATACAAAGTATGAGACTGTGTTTACTACTTAATAGCATTTAATGTTGGCCTCTTGTAAATCAGAGCTATCTTAATGTTAAAAGACAAACAAGGATTTCAAACTGCAGATTCAGATATTTTGCTCCACCTACTCAAAAGCTGGCTATTTCAGGAGTGAACTTTGGTGATTTACGAACCCATCTCATATTTCCAAAAGGCATTTCTTTACCAGTTTCCATTTTTCTCCCCATCACTTTGTCTTGTTTAGGTAATACATAAATCTATCAGAAAAGAGCATAATCTGTAACTGCTGAGGCCCCTTAGTGACAAGCCCCATTGTCAAAGGCAGGCACTTTGCCAGGAAACTGTGACTCCCAGAGAGACTATGCAAGGTTAGGGGAAAGTAATACTATTGCCAGAGAAACTGTATTCCAAGTGGATTTGTGTGGAACAACAACGATATCCAGTGACTGGTTAAATTAGCCACAGATGTGTTTTCTACAACACTGCCCAAGAAGATATACAGTGCTTTAAGGCTTGGTTCAGACATAATGATCTTCTGAAGTCAAATCAGATCCAAGCCAAACTGCATCAGTACTAGGGAAGCTTTAAAGGAATTGTGTAATATGATTCAGACGAGTAGATGAATCAGACTGCTGTGAACTAAACTAGGAGCACATCGGTGAGAGATGAGGTAAGACAGCTTGCATAGAAGTGTGATAGTTTGATGTTAGCAGTTTGCTGTTAAAATTTGAGCTGTGGCAGATTGACACAGGCAGTTAAATGAGCACATTCTGCCAGGCACCTGCCCAGAGTCTGTGTGCGGAGGAGAATCTATTCCCTGTGGTTTCTTTCAGCTTTTCAGAACGTACGAGTGCTTGGTATTGCACTTGCTGTCTCCATTGCTGTGCCGCTGTCCCTGTGCCACTCCTCCTACACGGCAGTGCTGCTGATTTCAGTTTTTAAGAGGATAATTACTCTGCTGAGGGCAATACACGTATTAAATATTTGGAGAGTTTTCACATACTGAAATTAGAGTACAGGTGAAGGCTCTGGGACACTTCTCATACAGGAGAATTATGTCTCGGCATCACAGCTCGAGCAGTACTTGAGATTTCTGTCTGAGATCAGTGTTGAGCTTCCATCTGGCAGCCAAGTTGACTCTCGTTCTTAAAGTTCAGATAGACAGTGGAGAGAAGTCCTATTGAATCACAGATCTGCTATATGGTTTAAAGTTCTGGGGAAACATAAGCAGCTTAGTTACTGTTGTAGTTGGAACAGGAATCAATAAAAGCTTTGTTGTATTTTCTGACCTGTTTCTTTACCACATAATTTTCTTGAACTAAATTGAATATGGTATATTTAAATGTTGCCATCAAAAAGGGCCTGGAAGTATTCAGCTTAGACTCTTATTGCAGTAAGCATTAATAGTAAAAGTGGAATTTAAAATATAGCAGTTTTGTGAAGGAGTTGCAGAGGAGTTATAAATAAACAGAAAAATTTTCACAATAGAAATAGCATATTCTTGTGGATGAAAATCAATTTCAGTCACTGTTTTTCCGAACTTATTAAATGTTTTTAATGCTATTGATGTAAATGTGGAAATGGATCTGCTTTGAATTTCCAAAGAACGCTCAAATTCTCTGAGTTTATTCACATAAATTTTTTTTCTTTTCCTTTCCTTGTTTCCTCATTGTAATAATTTGTTTTATTCAAGCAAATTGTATTGCTTCCCACCCTCTGTTTCCAGTTACCTCTCACTCGGGCTCTGTATTATGCTTCAGGAGATTTTGTGCTTCTATTCTTAGGAATTTTTGCAGGTCACATGCAAAGCTGTGTGTGTGTGCATGCACGCGTGTATGTCTTTAGACAGCATACCAATAATTAGAATAACCCTGCAAAGTCATGGCTTTGCTTCAGGAGAACTCATGGCAAAAAATGAACCATGCCTTCATTTTCAGGTATGCGTTCTAATTTTGATCTAAGAGAGCCAGACATCCAGGAGCTGGCAGAATGTGTTTAATCTAAAATGTGATTATTCTGAAAATGTTCATATCTATGGCTTGCTTTCTTCTTTCTTCACAGGGTCTTTGTAAACAGAAGTTTAGCTATGGAAAAGATAAAGTGCTTTGGTTTTGATATGGATTATACACTTGCTGGTGAGTATCTTCTTGGGTTTTTTTGTCATTGATTTAATTTGGAATATTGCTTTTTGTTGAGCAAAAAATTACTGGTTGAACTACTTCAGTTAGCAGGTGCTGCTCTTAGCAAATGTATAATTTACTATTCATTGCACTTTCCTTTTAGGTGTTCGCCTTAAATTTATAATCTGCAAGCTGTATTTGATCATAAGCCATGTTGTTGTTAGTGTAGTTTTAAGTGATTATGGAAGTCAGGGAAACTAAAGCATAAGTTTAATTGCTTCTTTAGATTTTACCATATTTTTATATTGGCCCTGGTGCAAGCTTTGGCTTTGAATAATGAAGTGATTTCTTCTATCTGTGGTGTATATGGTGGCTACACCTTTATCCAGCAGGTTCTGCTGTGTCCTGGGAGAGTCATTTTTTAATAGGCTTTCCTCTTTCGCAGTCCTTGGTTGGCCTGGTGACTCATTTTGAGAAGAGGCAATGCAGGGGGCGTGTCTTCTGTCTGGTCAAGAAGTTAATTTAGAAAGCTTTGTCTGTCTTTTGTGGCAGATAGGCTTTGGGAGGTTGCAAAAGACCATTTAATTTCATACAGTTTTTTGAATGACTTCTCCATCTTTCATGTACTTTACAGGCAAGTTCTCTGAGACTTTCAGCGAAGGGGGGGGTAAAGTTGCCATTTTCTGCATGATCAGACTTGCATGATATTATGTATTTTAAGAAAGGAATAGATAAAAAGCCCACTCCACTTTCCTAGGTTATAGTGTGACATAGGCTGTAAATGAGGATGTCTTGTACAATTCTGCCATCTTTCTCATTACCACTTCCAAGGTTGTGGATAAAAGGTTCCTATAAACGTTGATTTTTCAATTTAGAATTGTTGTGAATATAAACTGAGAAAATGTAGCATGTCAGGATCACCTAAAAGTAGGCTAATGCAGTATGTCAACTGTTGTCATCTAGTTACTGTGTCTACTGAGACAGAATGAGAGATGAGTAATGTGGCTAGAAGCAGCGTGAGGGTCACAGGAGCCAGGTTCAGTGGCTAAGCAAAGGGCAGGAAAGGTTTCCATGTGCTTATGGTTCAACACAGTTCTGCAAAGAGCTGTTTTGGAGGTTGTTGCAGGAAATTGCAGTTTGTATTTGGATCACTTGCTTTTGTTCTTTTAAGCAGTTATCCATGAGGCAGTAGTTACCTAAAAAGGTTTGATTGTTCAACACCTTATTTATACATGTTTAAAGTTCCTGCCACTTTTAAGTTGTGCTGGATCTGACTGCAGGCGCGTGCTTTCAAGTGTTTGTGTTTCCCAGCTGTGGCAGCCTTGTGGCAGTACCTTTAAGCAGCCAAAACAGTTGTCCAATAACAGATCCTTAAAAAAAAAAATAAAAATCAAGTGAAGTTTCACTTCTGTAATGAAAAAAACAACTTCTGTGCATTTGGCAAACTGGCAGCATTTCCAAAGGACTCAGGTGATCCCAGTAGGGCTGTCGTGAATCGTGAAGTGTGTCACTCATTTTCATCTTGACAGAAGGAGAGCTTCAGCACTATCCTCACTTCTCCGACTGTTCATTTTTTTCAAGTGTTGCTTAGTTTTGTAAACACAGAACAAATGTGTTGTTATCTGCAAGATGATGCTTGTTTTGATGAGAGGAAAGTGTGAATGTTTCAAGCATCCTAAAACAATACCCAGGGACATAGAATCCTGCGGTTTCCAGTGCTACCGTTATGCACACAAAGTTGATGCATTCAGGGGAGTTGAGTGGCAGGGTATGGTGCAGGAAAAAAAATTAGATGTGGTCTAAGCAGGAAACTGGAAATCTGGACCATTCTGAGGTAAGCTGCTGAGAAATTAAGATACAAAAGTATCTGTTTGTCATCTTAGGTCTCAGGGTCATCTTTCTTCTCTATGTGGGATTTTGTTATTTGGCCATTGTTTGCTATGTATAGCTGCTGCATACAAGAAGAATTACGTATTCATTAAGGAGGCTTTAAAGAATGTAGTGTAAGAATATGATTATAATTAATTGGAAATTATGAAGTCAAGCAAGTGAACTATTACGTTACTATGTTGTAGTGCATTCATTAGACCCAGTTATGTTTTCTAGCTGAGCATGTTATCCCTTATGCACCTTTCCACATGGACTTGCTACAGTCTGGATTAAAAAAGAAAAAAAAAAAGGAAAAAGCTAGTTTATCTGTAATCTAACATCTGGAAATGGTATCTGCATACCAGATGCTACATGCTGAGCAGAAGCCTTTTGGCTTCAAGACATGTAAATAGACCAGGGAAGAAGAACAGAAGCATCTCCAGTTTAATCAGCTCCTCATTTTGTACTTTCAGATACTGCTAAGTCACTTTTCTGTAAAGTTGTTTAAAAAATATCCCAAGCACAATCTTCACATTCACAGTCAAAGCCTTTGACGCTTCCAAAAACTATATGCCACGTCCTTTCCCCACTCTTCGTTGTGAACAGGCACATCAGAAATAAACTGACATTCATTCCGTGGATGACAGCCATACACTTTTACATCTCAGAAAAGTAATGACTATGTTGGAACACTTGAATTACCTGTCTTGTGCAGAGGAGGCTGTGGTGTCAGTAAAAGAAAACACATTGTCACTCTTCTCACTCTTCTTCCCACGTCAGTGGCCACTTGTAGCACCAAAGTCTTGCTTAGAAGGTGATTCAGTACCAGAGAATTCAGAATCACTTGACTTTCTTTGAACTGTAGAAGATTGAGACAGTTTTGTTCTTGTACTTTATGAGTTTAAGGACACAAAACTTCTTACGATAATACTGTTTTCTGTCTAGAATAATCTGATTTTGGTAGAGATGTGGCATTTCCATTTTGAAATATATTGTAACAGCTACTAAACACTTGTTGCAATGATCATATACTCTTATCACTAGCACGACTGAGAATGTCAGCTTGCTAATAGACAACAGTTTTATTATCATCATGTTATATTGCACATAAAATATGATTTCATGCATTGTTTTATAGGGTAGTATCTCTTAGCCTTATTAAATTAAAGGACTACTTAACTCAGAATTGAAAAGAAATCAAGCCTGTCTGCTAAAATGCTGCCACAGCAATTTTGTTTGCTTTCAAGTCAAAATTAACTTAAACTTCAAATTCTTGTTAGTAACTTCTATGTCCTCTTATTGTGTTTGTCTCTTTCCTTGCATGGAAGGAGAATGGGTGAATTGGGTAAACAAAGTCTTTCTGTCTTGAAGAAAAGAGCCTGAAGGTTTTAGCCTTCTATTCTGAGAAATTATAGATATTAAATTGCTGAATTTGTAGCCACTGTGATTACAGCTAGAATTAATTTGTCTGCTGGGAGCTCAAAATAAAATGAAAGCAAATTGAAAATAACTCTCAAGGGTTTTAGATTCCTTGTTTTCCCATCACAAATTTGTTTCATCCTCGTGGGGTGAATAAGATCTTCTGCATGTATGAAAGGAAACTACCAAGTCTCCCTAGTTTAGAGGCTCAGAAATATGTGTTGTATGCGAAGCTGACCATCTCCTTCCTACTCAGTCTGTTTGGTTTGCTTGTGTTAATGAATCACATGTAGTACATAAAAGAATGTTTCTTTTAAGGTAAATGTTGTTGGGAACGTTGAAGGAGCAGGAAGAAGAGCAGGGTTTGACTGTGGTTTGTGTGCATAATAAAATAGTTGCTGCTTAAAACCTTGCAGGACATAACACAAGAGTCATCAGCTGCTTCAGACCTTGCTGTTAGAGGAAGTTAAGGCAAGTTTCTGTGATGTTATGCAGCCATCACCTCAGCCGCCCTTCATTCCCTGCTGCTGACCTTGCTGCCTGCTGCCAGGGAGAGAGGCCTGTGCTGATCCTCCAGGGTTCCCTAGATCCTTGAAAAGCGAGGGCATTATGCCAGGGTCTGCAAATAGCCATGAAGGACTGCATTTGCTGTCAGGGCAGAAATGAGAATTTTTGAAAAATTCCTGTTTAAATCCTTAAGTTAGAGAGATTTGCGAGTCCTTTTGTAGTGCATTTTTGTTTGCTAAATAGTAGTTTCTTCTATTATCCAAATGATTCATCTCCACTTATTCATCCTGACTGGCTTGAAGACCAGCAGTCAGTAATAATTCTAGTCGGCTTTGCTGTTTTACTAGTACTGTCTAAACTGCCCATGCTTTGGTAAAGGAAAATGTGGCACATAATCCAAAAGATTCACAGCCTTCTCTGTTTTGTTTACTGCAAATTGCAGGAAGAAAGATAAAGATATGTCAGTAGTGAGTCTTCACTGCAACACTGAGCTGAGACTAGGAAGTGGTGAGGCCCTTTGTAAGTGCAGAGATTAGTTTCACACAACATTTTATTTGACTGCTTCCTTCTCAGTGTGAGCTACACTTTTAATTAGTAGATCTGGACCCAGGCAAAGTAGGAGACTTTGGCATTACTAGGTCTTTATGGGACAGGTTGCACAATGAGGTGATGGATAGATGCCCCTTGAGAAGGAGCAGGGCTAAAACAGTGGGGTTCTCAAACTGGTCATTGGCAGATGGGGAGGGAATTAGTAAGAATTACACACCCAGTTGTGCTTGAAAAGATTGCTGTTGTGACTACCCTCCTTCTCCAGAAGTTATGGCCTTATTGAAAGCTTTATCTTCTATCTCTGGGGTAGATAAGATGTAGTATCAGGAGGCAGGATGCTTTCATTTAGAATGCTTTTTCTGTACTTAAATCACTGTTGCTTCCATGTTCTCCATAAATCAATAATAAACGTATCATTGGCTGCTGAAAACTGTTTCAATACATAAGGGTAAATGAGGCTTGAAAAGTACTGATTTTATTATGTGCAAATATGTTTAATACAGCATAATCTGATTGAAATATTGCTTGTGTCCTGGAAACATTGCCAACTTAATGTCAAGATCTGGTGCACTGCAAAGATCTAATTGCAAAATTGCTTATGCTTTCAGCTGTAGCATTTCCCTTCTCATCACGTGGGAAAAGACATGGGAAAGCCAACTTTAGTCTTTTCCAACTTACTGCAAAGTGCAACATGCTCGTAAAGAGGTTTTACCCCTTCCTCAAGTCGATACTTGTATATGAACCATCTTTGCAGTTTGGAGGAGAGGGAAATTTTTCACACGTACATCTTATTTTTAAAATGTTTTTATTTACCTGTTGACTTTGCAAAAGATACACTCACCCAGAAGGTAGGATTGACATGTTGTTACGTGTGATCTGGGAGAAAAGTGGCAACTGAATCGAGAACTGATTCTTCAGTTGATCTAGTATTTTTGCTCTAGCTGAGTTGTATCAACTGTCTGTGCTTCACTTTCCACAACTGAGAAATGGGACTAATGAATTTGTACCTAGTATAAAAGAAGTCTGGATTGCACAGATAAAGTATAAATGTGGGAGTTTCATACATGAAAGATTTAACTGAATACTTTAAAAAGCTGCTGAGCTTGTAATGTAGTCAACTACAGAGAAGTATTTGTTCTTCTCTTCAGACAGTTACTGTCTGTTTATTGGTACTGGACTCCAATACAAATGTTCTAATGAGGCTCTCCTGCTTAGGTTCAATGTATTTCTTTAGTTTTGGCTGGATGTAAGGACTACACAGGCATTGAGGCTCTTGGGGAGATAATAAGCTGTATCTCTTGCTTCTTTCCTGGTGCTCTGGATAACACAGTTCTTTGTGTCATACAGAAATAGTACAGTAGCTAGAGAAAGGAATTGCTAGATATGACAACAGTAACCTTCCAACTGTCCTAGCAGAAAATGAGAGATACCTTGACCATTGCACATCTGCTGTCTGTATTTTCACGTTTGCATGCTTCCAGTTTAACTGGTGCATATTTTGCAGATTTCAGAGACTGATTTAGCCATTAGTGTTTTAAAGCTCGAGGCAGATGGAGAAGCTAAATTGTCCCTGGTATACTTTGGCCTGGATTTTTTTTTTTCCAAGTATCAGTGCAGTGCTTAAATGGCTGTTGTCCGTGCTGTCTTTGTGTTGCTGCTGTGTAATGAACAAACCAAGGTCTGGAGCTGTGGGATCTCACATGCTGACACTGGGAGTGAGGAATGGAGAAAGCATGTGTTGCTTGCTCCATCCCAGTAAATCACTGACCGACAAACTGCTAATCTGCTGTCTGTGGATTCTTGAAGAATCAGAGTGTTAGCCAGAAGCTGCTGAAAGAACAAGTCTTCACAGTGTAAGTAAAGTTTCAAAAGCTGCTAACATGCTGTTTTCTTGCCCTTAAAAACATGAGAATAATACCAGGCAGAGCCAGTAGGCTGTTGGTATACCAATGGTCATTCTTGTTGCTGCCAGACAGATACAAATATGGAGGTATTTTTCACTCTAACAGACCCCCTTATCTAATAATCTTAATACCACAACAGAAGTACTATTAAGTTGCAAATACCGTTGTGATGACAGAAACAGCTTACTCTGTAGGAGGAACCAAAGCTGAGAGTACAGAAGGCTTTAACTCTGAGATCGCATGTGCTGTTGTGTTATGAATGCCGAATTTTAGCACACTACAGAAAAACTTATGTATGTGATTTATTGACAGCATAGGTACTTGTGCTACCTATTGTCACATTAACATCTATAAGCCAAGGTGAACACTGTTAAAACAAATGTGGAGCTTTTGAGCTTCAATCTCTTAAGTGAATATGGAGAGAAATAAGAAGCTGAATCTGTTTGGACACTGATCCATGCCTGAATAATACCTTAGATATAGTGTACAAACTATACCTTCAACTAATTATTTTATTTCTAGATGCTAGCAAATTGTGTTTGAACATGAAGCCCAGGCAACTATTTCTTTCCTGTTCAGAAGTCTTCATTGAAGAACTAAGCCCCTTTTTTGGCACAGTAGTTTGTTTCCATGGAAATGCAGGGATATTTCCAGTGTGGGATTATGACTCCCTGTAGGCTGTATCCAAGAGAGGTAAATTGTGAAGGCCACTTCTTAAGCACAAAAAAAGATACTCTTGTGTCAGGGAAACCATAAAAAATACTCTTAAAAGAACAGGTGACTGTATAGTCATCTTTTAAATATTTTTCCAGTACAAAGGAATGTTATGCCAACTACTAAAATAGACAAACTGAAGTTTCCTTGAAATGCAGAGTCCATCTGAATTGCAAAATGTGACCTCAGTGCTGTTGTTACTTCAAGCCATGCATTTTTATTCAGCAGAAGAAATCTTTCCAACACTATAAGCTCTGTTTTGCCAGCCTCTGAGGCAAATCCAAACAGCCCAAATCTTTGTTAGGTTGAAGGCAAACAAAGTGCAGCAGCAGCAAGCTAAAAATATCTGGAATTTACCAATGAGAGCTCTAATAAGCCTGCCTTGGGAAGAGTCAAAGCTGATGATACTTGACAACACTTTTGTTTTTAAAACAAGTGGAAATGCAGCACTAAAACCAACCTGGAATGTAGACCCAGCAATTCAGAGCTAAGCTGAAGATAAAATACTGTGTCAGTCCTTGAAGCAACAAAAAATGCTGTCTTTACAGATCCTTTTAGCATGCTGAGTGGGAAACAGGAGCTGATACAGTTCCAGGTTAGAGGTTGTAGAGCTGAAAGCTGTGCTGTGCACTTGGGGATGTTTGCAGGATCATTAGAGGTAAGGAATTTTCCATTGCTCTTAGGCTGCAGAGTGGGTGCATAGCTGCTCTGTGGGCACTGCTGCAGCTGGGGACTACAGAGCCTTTGTGCTTCTCTATGGGTGTGTGCTGGTTTACACCCAGAACCCTGTATTTGATATTGTCAGAAAAGGGTGCTAGGTAGCCACTGAAGCTCATGTCCAGAAGATTCAACCCTCTGATGATTATTGACTCTTACCTTGCTTCCTGTTACCAGATTTACTATCAAAACCATCTGTGACTGCAAAAGGCTTAGTTCAAGATCTGTTGTTCATGCATGACAGAACAGCTTGTGTGTTAAGCATATCAAAGTATCCTGGGAAGCACCTGGAGGTTTTGTCAAGGTCTTGTTTGCTGATCATGACAAACACATAATTTCTAGTGAAATAGAAAAGGTACATTAAATATTACAGCTCGAAGCTCAGCTCTGTCTTACTGCACTGAACACTTCTGTGCTTGAAAATGTTTCTTTGGACAAATGAAAATTATCATCAGTATGGCATCAATGTCTTCTCATTTCATATTGAAAAATTGCATAAATTCCAAGAAACGTAACATACTGCTGCTACTCATTTTGTTTGTTCATTACCATGAAAACTCAATTTAAATGTAGGCTGAAATGCTACAATTCTGCTTTGCACAATACGGTGCATTTGTTATTTATGGTCTAGTGGTTAAAAATCAAAACCCAAGAGGCAAGAGGACTGGGGTATGTTCCTGGCTGGTTTTAAACTTGTTTTGACTGTTGATAAATACTTTATGGTCACAGTTCAGCCGAGTCCATAAACAAATGACAAGTCAGTGATTCACCACATTTCCTCATTGAAAACATATGAGTTGTCCCATGGGTTTTGTTTGGAGTTTCTTGCAGTTACAAGTAGACACGTTTAACACTTCATCAGTTTGTTTACAGGCACTGAGCTCTCAGGTTGGCACAGCACAAGCATGCATGACTCCATTGCTCTGCACACAGGGAGGCACATAGCAGGTGTTCATGTGGGCAGAGGTGAACTGAAATCAGTACTGTATGTAACCAAGGCTTAAAACAGGAGTGTCCCTTTTTGCTTTTGTGTTTAGTGAGGATGCTGTGAAGTGAAATGTCTTCAGTGGTTGTGGCAGAAGCTGAGGTAACACTTGATGGGTCTTTGGAAAGAGAAAGGCAAGGCAAGGGGAGCTGGAGGTTTGTGCTTATGTCTGCTCCTGGGATTGCCAAGCCAGCTGAGCTTGTTTGAAGGCTTCTGCAGTACAGGTACCTCTGCAGAGCTTCCAGTTCTCATGGAATTGGAGTTTTCAATTCACTGCCTTGTTTCCAGGGCAAAATGGCAGCACTCTACTAGGCTGTGCAAGGCATGAGTGAGTCTGGGCTCCCATTGGAACTGAGTAGTCTGACTCTACTGTCAAAACTGAAGGGAAGCTAACATCTAGGTGTGAAACTTAAACATGACATTTCAGATGACTTCCTCTACAAGTAATGAATTATTTTAACATTGAGAGCAACGTAGCTTGAAATGCTACTGTTTTGCTTTCGTTATGTTTCAGTGACAGTGCCTGACAACACCTCCTCTGATTTGAAAAGAAACCGTAACACAAAAGCTGAAGTTACTAGTGTTCTATCACAGTATCACAGTATGTCAGGG